>VDFB02169323.1:50844-80535 GCA_007258455.2 Sequoia sempervirens
CGAGCCTAAATGTCAAATAAGATCCTGCTTTTTAAAAATTGAGATCTCGTTTGTTAAAGGGTCCCAAACCGATGGACACAAAATAGGATCCCGATTAGTACGAAATGGGATCTCGATTTATAAAAATCAGGATTCGTTTTGTAATAATCGAGATCCCGTTTTGTAATGGTATTTATTTTTTAAAAACAAACAAAACTTCATTTTCACTACGCATGGGATTCCAAGTTTGTGGGATACAACGACTACAAAAAGTAGCCTCCAGGTACACCTCCACCCCCACTTTTTAGCATTTTTTCATTTTTTATTGAAATTGTCAATAGAAGAATTGATTTTAGCATGTTTTATTTTAATTTATTTGACATTTTAAGCATTTTATTTCTTGTAATAGTAGAAATGAGGAATTGTAGAAATAGATGAAAAAATGTAATGAAACCTGAAGATATTGAATAGAAAGGAAAAATTGAATCTTCAATTGTATTTTAGAAATAAAATTTAGCTTTTGAAACCTAAATTGTTCAAACAAACCAAAAAAAATTGCATTTGAAAACCCTAATTGAAACAAAACAAAAAAATTTGCATTTCAAAACTCTAGAAATTGAAATGAAATAAAAAAATTGCATTTAGAAACCCTAATCAATCTTTTTGAAACCCTCAATTCAAATCAAACAAAAAAATTGAATTTGAAAACCCTAGTTTGAAATGAAACAAAAAAATTGCATTAAAAACCCTAATTGCTTAGATTGAAACCCTAAATTGAAGGGATGGGGTTGGGGTCGGGCGGATTATGGAACGATTGAAGAAAATTCATTTACGTACTTAAATGTTTTAAATTTCATTTGCATTGTATGGAGAAAAAAATATGTTAAACTTTACTTTCAATGTAAAATTATAATTAGATTAGAAAACAATATGTTAAAGAATAGTTACATTTCATAAATTTTATCAATGTTTGTTTGCAAATTTAGTTATCAAATTCCTAAATCCAAGTGTACAATCCATTTCCAATATTCACTTAATTAGATAATATTCAACATTCATTTCTATTTTATGTTTTGATCTCTCTTAGTCATGCCTTGTTTCCATTTCTTGTTTGCATGTGTTGTTTGTTGTCTTTTGACAATCTTGACCCTCATTCTAGTCAATTACTTGTTAATTAGGCTTCTAGTTTAGTCTAAAATCTCAATTTTCACTAGTTACCTAGACACTAAAAGAATCTAAATATTTTTCTTTTCTTTCTTTTAGGTTCATTCAATTCCAAACAATCAAAAATAAAATACTTGATTCAACATTAACTAATTTTATATTATACATTTTATATCATAAAATTCATTTAAGTGGGAAATATTAATTAAAAAAATGTTAAATAAAATAATCTTATATTCAATTAAAATATAATGTAGTTAAAATATACATCAAATCTATTACGGAAATAGTCAATCTATTCATAAAATCAAAAATATTCATAAAATAGGCACTAACTTCCAAGTCCATTATTCCAAGGGCCACCCAAACTTCACCCTATGTTCCCTAAACCCTTAACGCTAAAGCATTCATTTTGTCCTAGGACCTTAAAATGAAATTTGGTTGCCTTAGGCAACTCCACCAAATTTTATTTCCTTAATCCATGTCATTTTGTCATAGGACCTTACTACATAGATCCCCTTAAGCCATCCTATAATTACCCTAAACCATAAACTCTAAACTCTAAACCCTAAACCCTAAAGCCATCATTTTTTCCTAATCCCTTAATGAAATTTGGTTGCCTTGGGCAACGTCACAAAATTTTATTCACTTGAGCCATGTCATTTTGTTCTAGGACCTCACTAGACATAGATCCCCTTAAGCCATCCTATCACCCTAAATCATAAATCAATGTCTCAAGGGTTCCTAATATGACATTTCTTAAGGGGATCAAAGAAGTTCTCAAAATTTGGTGAAGTTGCCCAAGGCAACCAAATTTAACAATAATAAGATCGTGCAAGATTATAATATGAATGAGATTTCATGATCTAGGTTGGTTAGTTGAAACAAGAGCTATCTCAATCAACTGTTCCACAAGAAAATTTTCTTCACTAACTTGCAAGTCCATTATATTCCAAGGGACACCAAAACTTCACCCTAAGTTCCCTAAACCCTAAACCCTGAACTCTAAACTCTAAACCCTAAACAATAAAGCATTCATTTTGTCGTAGGACCTTAAAATGAAATTTGGTTGCCTTAGACAACTCCACCAAATTTTATTCCCTTAAGCCATGCAATTTTGTCGTAGTATCTTACTACATAGATCCCCTTAAGCTATCCTATCACCCTAAACCCTAAACTCTAAACTCTAAACCCTAAACCCTAAACCCTAAAGCCATCATTTTTTCTTAGGCTCTTAATGAGATTTGGTTTCCTTGGGAAACTTCACCAAATTTTATTCACTTGAGACATGTCATTTTGTCCTAGGACGTCACTATAAATACATCCCCTTAAGCCATCCTATCACCCTAAACCATAAATCGATTTCTTAAGGGGTCCTAATATGACATTTCTTAAGGGGATCAAAGAAGTTCTCAAAATTTGGTGAAGTTTCCCAAGGCAACCAAATTTAACAATAATAAGATCATGCAAGATTATAATATGAATGAGATGAATCATTATCTAGGTTGATTGATTTATGGTTTAGGGTGATAGGATGGCTTAAGGGGATCTATGTCTCGTGAGGTCCTAGGACAAACTGGCATGGCTCAAGTGAATAAAATTTGGTGAAGTTGCCTAGGACCTTAATGAAATTTGGTTTCCTTAGGAATCTTCACAAAATTTTATTCACTTAAGCCATGTCATTTTGTACTAGGACCTTACTACATCGATCCCCTTAAGCCATACTTTAGGATGTCTTAAGGTGTACTAATATGACATTTCTTAAGGGGATCAAATAAGTTCTCAAAATTTGGTGAAGTTTCCCAAGGCAACCAAATTTAACAATAATAAGATCATGCAAGATTATAATATGAATGAGATTTCATGATCTAGGTTGATCAATTTATGGTTTAGGGTGATAGGATGGCTTAAGGGGATCTATGTCTAGTAAGTTCCTAGGACAAAATGACATGGCTCAAGTGAATAAAATTTGGTGAAGTTGCCTTAGACCTTAATGAAATTTGGTTGCCTTGGGCATCTTCACCAAATTTTATTCACTTAAAAGCCATGTCATTTTGTACTAGGACCTTACTACATAGATCGCCTTAAGCCATCCTATTACCCTAAAACCTAAATCCTAAACTCTAAACCGTAAACCCTATAGCATTCATAAATTGTCCTATATTAATAATTAATTGTATTTTCATTCAAGTAACATGTCGTAGAAATAAATGAGGTTTACATATTTTATCATTTGTATTCAATTAGGCCATTTACATTGAATGGTTTAAGGGTATTTCCTAAACATGTATCTTACATTTTGAAATTACAAATATAATGCAGGTTCACTCATATCTTAGAGATCACATGGATCGATTCAATAATATTCACAATCCACCTCCACGCCATCCATCTCCACCACCTTCACCTCCACCTCCACCCACTCCACCTCATAACTCCCCATCTCCATCACCTAAAATCGATAGTGCTCGTTTGCAAGCATGAATCAATGCCAATGTTAGAACCATCCAAGATCAAATCAACATTATTCAAAATGAAAAATGTGTCGCACCACCTATGAGGATGTTTGCATCTAGGATTTAAATTGTTGTTGATGTTGTCAAGGCTATGGATGGGATCTTAGATGAGCATCAACAATGGATAGAGGAGAGGAGAACTTCCGATTTTGAAAAGGAAAACACAAAGAAATGAAGAGATGCAGTAGAGAGCCACAATAGTTTCTAAATTAAGACAATGATCTTAAATAGTTATGAATTTATGAATTTGGTTCGATGGATATTTTGTGTGATGAATTTATAAATTTGGGTGAATGGATATTTTTAGTGATGTGAATTTATGATTTTGGTTCTAGATGGATATTTTTAGTGATGAATTTATAAATTTGGTTGGATGGATATTTTTTGTGACGTGAATTTATGATTTTGGTTCTAGATGGATATTTTTAGTGACATGAATTTATGAATTTGGTGGAATTTATGAACTTATAATGATGAATTTATAATAGTATATAATTTATGACTATCTTCTAGATCATGATTTCTCCTGGTGGAAAATCATAATATATATATATATGCGTTAGACATAAAATGAGCTTTTTGTGAATGTTTGAAGTTTATTTTTTAGTATGTACACATGTATTAAAATTGCATATATAGTTCTTAAATTTTGAAATTTGTATGTACGTACATAGTTTAGTTTAATGATGTATGCATGCAAATATGCATCGTATTTTTTATTTTAATTTTGAATTTTGTATGCACATGCTCAAGTTCAATCAATGTATGTGTATGTATATGTATGCACATCCTATTTAACTATTTCAATTTTGTATAATTTAATGCAAGTGCACACTTATATCTCATATCATGGATGATTTTAACATTGATGATATCATCAATCCACCACCTCATCCACCTCCACCTCCCCCTCCACCTAATATGCCACCTCCAACACATGTTGCATCTGATGAGGCTCACTTGTGAGCATGCATAAATGATCAGGTTGCATCATACAAAATCAAATCAATGTTATGCAGAGTCAAGTATTGATTCCACCACACGTCAGTTGTGGATGCCATCAGGACCATTGATTCTGATCTAGATAGGCATCGACGAGATAGAGAACAGATGATACATTTTTATGTTGACAGTCTGTCTTATAAAAAAAATTTAGAACTTAAAATAACAAAATCCCACCCAGCCCCCTACTTTCTCAACGTTGTTACTCGACAACCCATTCCTCCCAATAAATCTAGAATATCCAAGAGGTGGTGCATACATCCACATATGAGTACACATTTTTGGGATCGATGGTATATGGTTTTTGATAGTCCACCACATGCTAATTGGGAGTTCCCATTGTATTGTTTGAAGAAATTGTATGTAGAGTTTGTTATGGGGAAAAAGCTCAATTATTTTGATTTTAAATAATTTTAGGGTGTTGGTGGTGGCATGCCACAATAGAGGTTAGGGGTAAAGGTTGATCCCCAATGCCCCATGCATGTGCAACCCCTTGTTCCTGCTCCTGGTCCTCCCATTCCTACACCTGTGCATAATTGAGTTGTCGTCTCGACATTAAGATCCCTTAATACACTCGTAGGAGACCTTGATCAACATGCTTCTGCGGTAATAGGTAGGGAGCATAGAGAAGATGATGATGGAGGAGTGTTTTATGGAGCTGGTCTGAGTACCACTCCAGGAGTGTTGAGGCCCGTCCCACATGTATGTACTAGTTTCCATCAAGTATGCTATGGACCTGATCAGGCCACACCTAGTTTGGGTGGACATGGAGATTCTGGTGGTTCATTTGGTCACATCAGTTCATTTGTAGAATTTTTTACAACAGAACATCACCTTGAGGACACTACGACACAGGTATAAATATGCATCTACATGTTCATTTTATAAGAATTTTGATGAATGTATATATCAAAGAAAAGTTTGCAATACATTTTAACTATAGCAGTTGTTATAGCTCTTCTTGCTGCATTTTTATCTTTAGATTGACTATTTTTCTGAATAGATTGAATGGCACTAGCAACAGTAGACATAACATGTTTTAATGATTGATCTTTTCTTTTTTGGTTTAACAAAAAAGCCCGACCTTTTCCTTATTTTCCTCATTTTTTGCATTCTCATCAATTGCATCATTAGTTGATATTGAAATGCATTTTTTTTGCAATAAAAGAATTTGTTCTATATTCTATTCGCATGTGTTCTTATTTTCCTCCAAGAAATTTGACCAAGAAGATTATCAAAAACACCAATTTCAATTTTAAAAAATATATTTTCATTAAATTCAACATCACATTCTATATTTTCATCTTCATCTTCATCTTCATTTTCATTTTCATTTTCAACTTCAAAATGATTTACATTTTCATCTTTATTTTCATTTTCATCAACAAAATGGTTTTTGTTTTTATTTTCAACAAAAGGATCATTCTCATTTTCATTTTCAACAAAAGGATCATTCTCATTTTCATTTTCAACAAATTCTATAAATTTTCATCTCTTCAAATATTATCAATGTCAATATCATTAAGTCCAACATCTTGTAAACTTCTACATACAAATTTACCTTTTCACTAACATGTGGATTTGAAGATGTACTTGGATTTGTGCATATTGAAACATTATCCATACCATTGAAAGAGGGATTTGAAGACATAGTAGTACTTGCTTGTATAATCATATTCTTCTCCAAATTGACTTCTTGCAAATTAGCTTCATCTACAACCATGGTCTCCTTAGTGTTTTCATCTTCAATAGTTGTGGAATTGGATGCTCCACCATCATTCATTGATTTAATTCCCATTATTATTTCTCTTTGTATTTGTTTCTCCTTCTCTCTATTTGCTTCAACTTCTTGAGGAGTCAATGTCTTCCTCTTATTACGAGCTTTTGAACCCATGATTATAAAATTCTCAAGCACAAATGAATGTCAATAGTGAAATTATTCAAAAAATTCAATCCAAATTGGAAGTTGAAGACCTATAAGGACAAGATTCTTCCTCTTGTGTTCCTCAAAACAAGTAGAAAACTAGCACAATTCCACTTTAAAAACTATTTTCTTCATGCCTCCTTTGAAAAATTCAATCCATATTGCAAGTTGAAGACCTTTTGTTCCTCCAAACAAGTACAAAATTAACAAAATTCCACTTCAAAAATAGTTTACATGATGCCTCCTTTGAAAAAATCAATCAAAAATGCAAGTTCACCACCTGTAAAGACAATAGTTGATGAAAAATAGCCCAATTTTACTACTTTCTGCCGTACATGTGAAGTTGCAGACTTCACAGTAAATTTAAATAAAATGCCTTAAAACAAGGGGAATCCCATTTTATAATCGGGATCTCGTTCCCCAATATTAAATGTGGGGACCGTTGACAAAGGAACGGGATCCCGTTTATAAAGCGGGATCCCGTTTCCCTGTGAACGGTTACCACATTTAATATTAAGAAACGGGATCTCGATTTACAAATGGGATCCCGTTTCTAAAAAAATGAAATTGGATTTCCTTTGTGGTCAGTTTTTTGGCTTGTATTTTGGTTTAGGAAAAGTATTGGGAATCCGAACCTAGGCCTTCAACCCAGCTTGACTTGCAAGTTGAAGGTCCTAACAATGTTAGAGAAAAATAGAGTTTGGATATATGGCTGACGACTTTTTTTTAGAATATTTTGACAAAATTAAAACCCATTTTAGATGAGACAGTGCAGATTCCAAATATGTAATTTTTTTACAATTGGATTATTTTTTCTATTTTTTAATTAATTTCTAATGAAACTAGTCCATAAACTTTAAATACTAGGTTTTTTTTACTATTTTAATAACTTTTGATCAACATAACATTTTGACGAACGGATTGCACAAGAACGTACTTCAAACAATTCTTTTCAATTTAAAAAAAAGAATAAAAAAATGATAAGTTTAGGTCATCTTATGTGTTATACATGACGATTTTTCAAAACGACAAATATGGCTAATAAAAATTTAACAAAAAAAAAATCAATAAAAAATTACAAAAAAATATTGAAAATGTGCTTCAGTGAGTCACAAATATTTTCCCAAAAGGATTTAGAAAAATACAATAATTTAGGTAAAAATATGGATGTCGTACACGTGTATGTTACGGTAAAAAAAAGTGACTTTTAAACAGTGGTTTTTAGAAATGACTATTGAAATTTAATTTGTACCATCTGGGTATTAAAATAAATTACATATTTGGAAACTAGACTCTGAGTACTACATTTTATGATTAGTGACTTTTTGAAAATTCCATCTCTAAGTGCTTCAAATTTTAAGGTCAAATGTGTCAAATTCTGAAAAATTAGGGAAAACACTTCCACTTTTTGGCCAAAAAGTGGACTCAACGTCTTGCTAGCACCCATAAAATATCATGTCTAGGTGGGTATATTATTTCTATTGAACGTGTTTTTGGTGCCCAATTCTTAATATTTATAGGCTACATTGGACTAACAAAGTCTATTAAGAGCCCTTAGACCAAAAAAAGTGTCAATATTTTGGATGGATCAGTTAGAATTAACATAAATGTTGATCTAGAGTTATAATTAGGGACTATGCTACAATAGATAGAGTGCAACCGCTAAAATAGGCAACATATATGGTGGATTGAATCAAATATGTTATTCAAACTAATTTTTTGGAAAAAGTAAATATTTAGTGTTTTCAAACAATTTCACATAGAAAGAAAAAATATTTGGACTTAAGGGCTTTTAGGATTTTGATATTTATCGATATACCTAGCATGGAAACTTGTAAAATATTTGAACAACCATAAATAATTCAAGTGGGAGTGACACCTTTTGTGGGTTCACACTATAAAATAAATAGTATCTACCAAGTGAGGGATAGCTAGGGAGTGTTGTGTTGAACATAATCCCTTACCAATGGTAGCCATTTAGGCTTCACCCAATCTTATATTTATCTCAACACTTGGAGATGCATTATGAGTAACTTCTTGAATGACTCTTTATCCAATGCACCACAAGAGAGTGGTTGAAGGTCTTAACTAAGAAATATAGGCTCTCTAAGGTATCCTCAAACTATCACAAGGGTACATGGAAGGCTTAATTTATGAATAATAGCCTATCTACAAGCGTGAGATATTTGCAAGGAAAGGTTCCTTCACCTGTTATCCTAAAAAAATAAGGAGCCCAGGAAAGTGCCAAACATGATGATAGCTACATTGGGATACTTTCATTCTCTCCCTTTGTATACCCCACTAGAATGCATGGCTGAGGTAATTCTCTAGGGTAATGAAATCCCTCGAAGGAATTCCTAAGGGGAATGAAATACTAGGAACTTTTGATGTTGAAGATTGCATGAAGTGTGACGAGAGAACTTATGTGAATCTAGCACTCTTAGGTTTTAATATAAAAAATGGATTATAGAACTTTTGATCCCCAAATTCACCTAAGTGTGCAAGAGGAGAGCATATTTTCTAAAAGCTCCCAAGATACAACAAACAATTAATTTTCTACTACTTCAATTAGGTGCAACTAATACTAGTGAAAAATAAAGTCTTTGACAAGTAGTACTACAAGAAGGATATATTAGTAGTTTTGATTTTTTGTTTGGTCTTCAACTTATGATAAAGCTATAATTTTTTTTAGAAATAACACATCAGTCATGCCAACTAAATTAGTACATTAGAGCAAGCCAAAATAAAATTTGAGCTAATAAATTATTTAGAAATATACCATTGAAATATAAGACATATATGCCATTTTCGTATGCATATGATAAAGTACCAAAAATAAAAATATATACCTATCACAAAACTAGTGATGTAGAGGATAGAGCTGCTAAACTGCAAATGGATACACCAAAATAGAATTCTCACATAAAATATTTTTTCAATTAGTTAAAATGCATTTAATCTAGTTTCCCTGTGATAAGTCATGATTTTAAAAATATCAAGTTAGTTAGAATGCATTTAATCTAGTTTTACTATGATGAGTGGTGGTTTTAGCAACATCTACACTTGTAAAAATGATTTCTATTATAAAGAAAAGAGTACCAATTAGCAAAAATGATGAAAATATTATTTAAAAACATAATCTAACATATCCCTAATGTACTATAGAATTTTCATAACACAAGATGGAACTTTATAGACACATATGTCAAATTAAGATAGAGTTACTAACATGCTTAGTTATTCCTACAAAGGAGGTTACTCTTGCACAAATAGAAGGTAAGTAGATTTAGTAGTATGAAAACCTATAAAATCAACTCCTTGTGAGGAAATCAAGTGTTAGACAACCAAAAAATGCTAAAAAATGTGTTTGTAGTGTTCTATATGTAATTGCCATGTTATAGGATGAAACTACTAGACCATGAACAAAACTACCAAACTATAACATGTGAATGCAAAACATTCAAAACATCTAAAATTGATTAGTGAAAAGGGACATGGGCCCCATTGTGCATACCAAAATATGTGCAAGTGAAAGTGACTATAAATGAACAATCTAAACAAGCTAAATTACTCAACTACAATAAAAAATAAACACTCAAGATTAGGCATATAATAAATTCATAAATTGTACAAGCATAGAATGACACCCATATTAAACCACCTAGTTATAGTAATTAAGGTGGATTTTCCAAATTGATAATTGATTTAAGTGCTCAATTTAACATAATATAGCATTCAAAATATTGTTGTAAATGGCTTGAGGGATCTGCAACTTATAAAAAAAATGATACTCTAATGGAGACTTAGGATGCAAAGGGAAGATTAGGGGCTTAAAATGGATGAGTCCTCCCAAGGAAGGAGAAATTAACAAGTGGCTTATGGATATTTTCTATAAAGGGAGGCTCCAAGGTGTAAGGAAGATCAAAGATTGAGATTGCACAAGGGGGAGAGTGGATGACATGGGTTTGATGGGTACCATAAGCTACTCTGGAAATACTTTTAATAAGGTAAATTTTGGAGTGTTCCATACTTCCAAGGACGTGGGAAATTTTAAACTTAGAATTATTGGTAATGGGAAATTTATCCCATGCCCCAAGTTCATAGGCCAAATTTAAAATTAGGATTTAGGAGGGAATAGAATATTTGGCCATACCCTCAAGCACCACTTGTCATGGACATGCTTGTACATGCTATGACAAGTGGATTCTCATGGGGACATTGATGAGTCAAACCTTAATTAATCATTAATAAACCCATGTGTAAATGCTTAGATGAGGATTAGGCGATAGTGGAGGATTAGGGTGGATAATAAAAAGTGAATAAAATAAACAAAGCTAAAAAGGCAATAATGTAAAATTAAGATGATTTCTCTATGATAAACAACAATGATAATAATAGAGAAAAAATTGTACCTTTGTATAGGAGGTAGCCAAAGTAGGCACATGTATTGCTACATAGGAGGGTAAATTCAATTTGAGAATGGTAATATTTTGTAATACTATTAATGTATTTATCATGAAAGAAAATAAAAGACATGATGTTAGCTTCATGATATAAATAGTAGTATTTGGTAGTTATTCTAAAGATCCATAATTTGAAGGAATGTTACTTGTAACAATTGTCCTCTTTGAAAACTACAAACATAAATGGTGAATACCAAAAACCATTTAAAGTTTATTTACGAAATCTCCACAACATTGGAGTTGTATATGTTGAACCTTTAAAAAATTATTTGGATGTGACAATACTCAATTTATACAATAATTAAATAAAGTTATCGCAAAAGTAATGAAATGAGTTGTCAATAATTTCATAAAAAAGATTATCATAAATAGCTAAGATACCATATTTATAAAAATAATAGATTTGTCACATGAAATAATATAACAATTTATAAACTATAAAAAGTATGTACAAATAGATAAGATTTCAGACGACATGCTTACTAATTAGTCCAATTTTTATAAGAAAAATAATCTCTCAAAACACGTGCAGCATAATTAATCCCTATCATAATAATAGTATACTATCCTAATATTAATTATTATAGCTTCCAACCAGTCAAAACAAAAAACAAGTCAAACCAGAACAAATAATAGAAATTAATTAATAGTAAAATCTGATCCGAGCCCTCACAAATCTCAGCGCTGCCCTTCGCTGCCGTGCCGGGTCAAACATTAAAACATTAAAAAACTTATATGATTAGTGTGAAAGCTTTGTCGGCAGATTGTCAATATTTGAAAACATTATAGTAGCGACAGAAAGTTTCTTTGGAAAGAACACAGAAATCAAACCACTTTGAATTTGTATTAAAGAAAATGGAAGGAAAGCACTGTAACAAATTGATTGTCATTGTAAGGTCATGGTCTGTGTGCTCACCAAGCCATTATTGTTATTGATTATTGAAGTGGACCTCATTAGATATTAACAAACATGGAGTTTGCTTTGCCCACACTCCAAGCTATTATTTTCCAAATTGACCATGGGTGGGCGAAACCAGGAGAAGCAGTTCACTATAAATAACGTAATCATGCAAGGGAGAATAAACCCAAGCAAAATCTTAAAACACCAACATGGAAACGTACATGTTCAAGAGGCACATGCTATTATTTCTGGTGATGGTGGCGTGGAAGGCAGTATCCTCCTCCTCCACTGAGATGGAAAAATTCGATGAACTGATGGAAAAGCTGATGGCCTACGGTAACGTTCCGGGAGCTCAGTTGGCCGTGGCCAAAGATGGTCACCTCAAATATTTCAAAGCATTTGGAGTCGCCAATTCACAAAATGGCGAGTTACTGACGACCCGCCACATTATGAGATATAACAGCATCTCCAAACTCATCACAGGAGTCGCCATTCTCAAACTTATTGAGGTACTCTACGCAAAGCTAAACAGTATGAATTCTTGCCATATATACTAAACTCTTCGCATATGTAGTAAGCATAACTTAGACTCAAAACGCAGAGTACATTGATTTCTTGAGGTTTTTGACACAGGAAGGGCGGCTGAGTCTGGAAGACAAACCCTTTTCTTTTCTGGACAACCTGTCGCCTCCAAGAGGTGCTGCGGTCGACCCGCGAGTATACAACATTACAGTACAACATATGCTGCAGCACTGTGGAGGGTGGAATGACAGCTTACCAGAACGCAACGTTTTCATACTCCCAGTGGTTCTCTACGCATCACACTCTCTGGGCCACCCTGCGCCTCCTACAGTCTACGACGCCATTCGTTACATGAAGGGCCTACCGCTGGATTTCGATCCTGGGTCTGCCATGCACTACTCTAATTTGGGTTATTCTATTCTTGGTAGAGTCATTGAGAAACTCACGGGAATGAAATATGCAAATTACATGCAGAAACATATGTTTACTCCGTTGGGTCTCACTGGGCTGAGATTGGCAGAATCGCCGGAAGAACGTTTGGCACAAAATGAGGTTCACTACCATGGCTTTGACGGCGTCGACAACCTCGTGCTTTCCATATTTCCAGGCCAAGGTTACGTCAATGGCAGCTATGGCGTCGTGGATTACAGAAATCTCGACTCGGCGGCCGGGTGGACGGGAAATGCTGCGGACGCGGTTAGATTTATGGATCACATTGATGGGCTTCGGCAGCCTGCGATTCTGAAACCGCATATGGTTAACGTGATGCTGAATGCTCCGATGCCCTCCAACAGAAGTTTAATAGGAGATCGTTACTTTGATCATTCGAGGGGACTGAATGTTTATGTGAGTGTGGGTAGAGACGGAAAAATGAGGAGTTTTCAACACGGCGGTGCAGGTGTTGGAGCCATGTCTCTCGTCATGAGACTCATGGATATCAACGTAACGTTTGCGTTTGTGTTGAACACTTTTCCTCTTGGGGAGTTTGTGTATGATGCCATAGGTAACCTCACCAGTCTTGCCCACACTATAAGGGATTGGCCAATCGACCTTAATTCCTAACAATAATCCTTCGCGTTTAGAAAATAAGGTTGAGTGGCCCTCTAGAGCTAGCCCCTACTATTTGTAGGCAACCAAGTATAATAATTGAGGGAATGGAATAAGATTTTTAAATTTACTTTTTAAAATATATTAATTTGTGTGTAGTTATTAGTACTTGCAATACTATTGTAATGAGTTTCATTTTCTAGTTAACTAGTTATTAAAAAGTTAGTTTTCAACTAATCAAAACTAATATTTAAAAATAAAATAAAATACAATTCATTTTTGTATAGTTAAGTTGTAAAATATTTAATTTTATAAATTATCAAAATTATTTCTTCTGAATATGATTGGCTCAAAACTTCTAAGTGTTATTGACAAATTTTAAGGGAAAAAAAATCTAACTATTATTTAGCCTATTATTTTGTAAATGGTGGAAGTGAAATTATGTGTTCTGAGGCAGCAGGTGATGGGTGTAACAATGTTGACAAATTGGCAGAGACACGAACATAACTCCAGCAGCAATAAATCAGTGTTGACAAATTGGCAGAGACGGGAGCACAACTCCTGCGGAATTCAATAACAAAGTGTTCACAATAAATACGATGTGATGCCTCTCCATTCCTCGACTGTTGTTCATTCCCACTAAAACTTCTCATCAACGACACCCCTTCCTCTGCATCAGCCATCAATGTTTGAAATTGCTTGTAAGAAAAGACAAAATCCTTGTGCTCAAATTTGATTGGATAATCGCTTGTGATGACGGATCTACCCAAGTTGTCAATGTATATTCAGCTTTTTCAAGAGGAGCATCCATAGGCTCTAGACGAACGAGGGATTATAGGCAAGATGGTTTTGGATACGTCTGATTAAATGGTTAAGGCGCCTTATCTGCACTTTATTCATACTCCTATTAAAGGGTGTGAAGGTTATGGCAAGATATATCAAACTAGACTATATGTTACAGATGAATATTTTGCAATCAGTCCATGTAGCCATATAAGGTGCTGTCCAGGTAAAAGGAATAGTGTCTTCTTTCTCAACATGAAGACCTCGAAGAAATCTAATAATTGGCATAAGGTATACAACAACCCTAGCAAGCAACACTTGAGGATATTTTAATAAACAAATGGCCATGTCTTGTCTTCTTATACCCACTCTATCCAAATATTCCACTACAGTGGCCACCATTTTCCTCACACTGCAAACCAACTTGACAGGATCCTGATTGATGTCATCTATGTTGCAAGTTGTTAACTACACCTGGTCTGCTTAGATGAAGCTTTTGTAATAGACTACATAATTCTGTTTGTGCACGTAGTTTTTCAAAAAAATTAAAATACTTTAGATGCATCAAGCGTGGGAACTGGTTTTTAGTTGTTTCTGATCCTTTGATATTTGACCAATTTGTTCAAAAATCATTATCAAAGACACCCACTAAATACCCATCTTTAAGTCGTGTCTAGTCAGCCTTGTGTTTGAGCACACCCTTAAAGTAAAGTTTGTCTCAATCTGGGACTTCAGGTGTCTTTATTCAGTTGATATTTGACGAATTTGCTTCAAAATCACTCTCTCAAAGACCCACAAAATCACTATGCTCTTCCTAGGTAGCATTTTGTTCAAGCACACCCTTAAATAAAATTTGGTTCAATGGTACTAAATCAGAACTTATTTGAAGTTTTTTTTTCTATTTTAGTTGGTATTTGATCAATTTTGCTTAAGAATCACTATCTTTAGATACCCACATGATTCCCCACCTTAAGCCCTTTGTCGAGTTCAATAAGATCTGGTGAAGTTTCACAATTGTACTAATGCCATTTAGATGAGGTAGATAGCTGCTGAAATGGAAATTAAGCATATGGTTTAAACACCATTGACCTCACCAGTGAAAGAACACCCAATTGACAACTTAAGGAACTTTGATTTTCTATCAAAAAGAGAGTTGTGACTTTCAAAGCTTCATCTATCCCCCCAGATACCAATTGGGCTTTTAGTGTTGATTCCAGTAATCACAGTCTAAATGGGCCTAATGCAAGGCAAGACTAAATGTCTTATGCATTGGATATAAGAAAAACTAGCCTTAGTAAAATAGCATTTAGCCCAACTAAGTGGAAAAAGGGTCTAGAAGCTCTGGCTCTGTTTACCTTCTCACTTAACCACACATCTTCTTTATTATAGCCTACCATACTTCCAAATGGAGTTTTTGAGTATAACATTCTTCATCCCCTATATGTAGAAATAAGCAATGTGATTACAACCCATAACAAGTGCTGCAAAGTTAAAGCTAATAATTATGTACGAATAAGGAGTAAAGAACATCTAATTCAAGCTTGACCAGGTGAAGGAAGACTTACTAGACAGTGATGCTCTAAATTTTAAATAACCTGAACAAGTATGAAACAAGGATGGTTGCCTCAAAAAGAAAAAAGAGATTCTAAAGCTACTGGTAAAAGATTTCCCCTATGAACCAAGCAAGCCACAGGAGGACTAAGGAGACCCCTCCCTGAGCTTGAATCCTACAAAAAAGTAGTAAATCCAAGGCTATTTCAAAGATATTTGAATGACTGTGGATTGATAACTCTCAACAATTACTTACATAAAATTTGAAGAGATATTTAAAGTAGTAAAGCCAAGGCCAACCATTTAATTGAGAATATTTTAATTGTTAAGCAGAAGAATTTTCATCAAATATTTAAGTTCTGGCCATTTTTTAGCAATTACCCACCTTCCCACAGAAGACTAGTGATATAAGTTTCTTCAATTTTCTATAGAAAAATTCAAGTGATAACATCCTTCTCTTATATTTCGCTTCAAAAGTTGAGGGGAAATACTTTATCCATACAAACCTTATCAAGTATATCTAGGATTCCAAATTCTGCAGATTACTTGGTGTACCCATGTGATAAAAAAGAAGAATGTACAAGTCAACAATGCTATCAATGCTTTGTAATCAACAACAAAATCACACATTTTTTTCCAAATGAACATGTTTGAGAAATTGTATTGTCCTTGCTACCAAGAAGTTCAACTATTACAGGCTTATATTTTTTCCAAAAGCAACAATCGGCTTCAATCCATACAAAATTGTTACTTTTCAGGGATTTTGCTTAAATCATGCTAATTTGGAATCTTCATATGCCAAAGACAACAACAGAAAATGACCCACTTGAAATTAGAACAAGTTTAAGAATGCTTATTAGAGCTTCAGGACCTTGATTGTTGTTAATTTGAATATATCGTAGCATGGAAATTTACAATACAGATGGATCCATACTTCAATATGTTTGGGATAACCTTTTTATGTTTTGGAACGTGAATATATTTTTGTACTTGTGTCCTTGGAATTGTATAATGATCTTAAAATATTGCCCGCTTCTATATTTTGTTCTATCTCTTCCATGGGATGGACGATGCATTCTAGATGTTTTGGGTATGACTGTATCTGGAATCTGGAATTTTATCTAGGTTTGGAAGTAAAATTTATTGAGGCCGTTATATATTTAAAACTATGAAGTGGTCCCAAAACTTTTATTTGCTTGTTTATTCTAGAAGGGTCTTTGGTATTGTCAAGTTATAGAAACCTCTGTAGTAGATTGTTCTCTACCAAAACAGAGTAAACTTATACTTCAAAAGTTCAAAAAGGCTCTAAATTAGGTTAAGTTTCAAACAATAGACCCTCCTTAGGAACTCCAGTTTGGCCTGACTTGTTTCTCAAAGAGGAGTCTTTTTTTATTGGCTTAATTTGGGTTTTGTTTCTCTGATTTGAAGTTGAATATTATATATGATTATTATCACTCATCTTGTTGTGTGTATCTGACTCTACATATTTATCATATTGTTATTTAACATAGGTGTTAAGATTTCATAAATAACACTTAACACCTATTACTCTACATATTTATCATATTGTTATTTAACATAGGTGTTAAGATTTCATAAATAACACTTAACAGGGAGCTAAGCAATATTGTTGATTGGTTTCAAATTTAGAGAAATTACTTGTTCATACACAAATGAGGAAATAATGAACAAAAAGAAACAGTTCAAAATTATAAGATCCAAAATTTTATCATTAATAGAACTAATTAACAATGCATATTTAGAAGTTGTAGTTTAAAATTTAAAGTACATAGCCTTCAACCTAAAACTTTATCTTTTAGTGGATTTCACATTTTTTGCCTATTTGTTCTTTGCACATTATAAATAACATATTTTGTTATCAATATAAAGAGAAAATATTTATCATAAAATTAGGAATAAGATAGTAAGTTTGTTATTGTATATATCCTCAATTTTAACTTAATGAAATAAAAGATAGCTATGTGTATTTATATTAATATTAATAATTAATAATTTTAATTTAATTATATTATATAAAATCAATTAAATATTCAAATTTAAAATATTATAAGGAAATTATAAATATAAATAAATAAATCAAATCAAATCAAATTGATAGTATAATATAAATTGCTTAAATAATTTTATATTAAATAAAATATAAATGAAATGAAATGATTTTATAATAGAATAAGATAATAATTATTTAAACTTAAATTTATATAATAGCAAATATTAAATAATAATATGTATAATATAATTTATGTATCTTAATAAATGTAATGATCATTTAATTTTTTTACATCAAATTACATAGTTTATTTTCCCTGAATAATTAAGCTTAAAATAATTATAATATAATCTATTGGCTAATTTTTTTAATTTATAATTTATAGTAAAATATTTATTATAATTAAAATAATTAATAGACTTTTAATAATTAAATTACAATACTAGAAATTTTTTTTTTTGTGTTTCACTTTTATTTATTGTCATAATATCCAATTAAAAATAGAATATTTTCTATTTATTAAATTTTTTTAATGTATTATATTATATACATATAATTTAATTAAATTTTTGTTTTTTAAAAAATCTTTAAAAAATATATCTCTTGAGTTATTATATCGTTTACACAATAACTTTACAATTTTTTTAGCTTTACTAATTTCCTTGAACTATTGATAATTATTCTATAATTATATTAACTTTCTCATAATTAAAAAAATACAAACATACAAAATTCAAACTCCAATTACAATACTACAAAGGCAAGTACTGGCCACTACGTGGCACTTGTTAATTTTTTGTTAGTATATATTTTATGAGTTTTAGTTTGATTGGATTTTGTATTTTTTAATAAGATATTTTTCAATATTTTAGTTTTAAATTTAAATTGATTAAAAAGTGAGTTAGTTTTTCAATCTTTATAGTGAAGTCTTTATTTTGGTCTATTCTTAGGTTGATAAATTTTGAACATCATGTATGTCATTTTTTAAAGACACAAATATATATTCAAATAGTCAAACATAAGAATGTAAGGTTACACGATTATTTAAAGAACCACTCCTTATAATCCAAAAATGACTTATTAGTGTAAGCACTTGTTTAAAATGAAAAAGTAGGAAACAAATGCAAATGACAAGTTTCATAATCTAAACTAAAACAACCCTTTGGTACAACATGCAAATGGAGTTCAAATAAAAACATGAAAGAAAGAAAAGTCACCATTAAACTTCATTATAAAGTTTGATTTGCTCAAAGTGATTTGAGATGTGGATACTTTTTGCACAAAAATATTTATTTTGATAGTAAAAAGTTAGTATAAAGTGGATGATCAAATGCATAGAATAATGTATCTATTTATAATTTTTTGGGAGGAAATATGGATGGTGGAGGTGTGATGAGAAGATAAATGGTGGAGAATGAGAGAAAAGTTTCCTAGGATCAAGGACGTGATGAAGGATAATGATGGACTTTGTTTGAAAATGAAGCGACAAGACTTTATAGACTAAAAATAGTAATTTTTTGCAACTATAGGAATGTGGGGGACAAGCGCATTTACAAACTCCTTTATTCTTAAATTTTTGTGGAGAGAATATAGCCCCATTTAAATAATAAAATGATTTAATTTTCTTAATCATGTGAGCTAAAAAATTGGATAGTTAAATAAAAAGCTTATTTAATTATTTGTGAGGGAAGCTGGCTAACTAAATATTTAAATTATTTAATTAGGTGGGGTACATTAGGTGAAGTGGATAAACTAAATAATTCAATAGTTTAGTTATTTTTGGGTAAGGTTGTACTATGATTAATTTATGTATCTACAATTTTCTCTCTTTGATATAGTGTCATAACTAAGTGGCATTGTGTCAAAGAAGAATAAAGGGTAGAATAAAGTGGAGCTCCAATGGTAGGTTACCTCAACTTTTAAGAGGAATAATAATGATGGACGTGATGCCCCATCAAGAGAGCTTGTGGGTGAAATGGGATACACAAGATCTCTTCAAAATACAAAAGAAGATGAGTAGATGTGTCATTATGGAAAAACATGATTAGTGATGATGTATGATAAGGATTTTGTGTTGCTATGATGACACATTATTTTTTGGATAGGGAATGGATGAATGAAAGGAATATGGGAAATTGTGAAAATATATGGATGACAATTGTCAAAGTAACTTTTTGTGCAAAGAGTAACCTATTTTTTTTGTATCTCTCATGTTATATATACCATGATTTAATGAATTATGCTAATGGTGTGTCATGTGCATATGAACTAACACAAATAAAACAAGCTACAAATAGCATAGTGATCCAAAAGGATTTTTTTAAGGCGTGCCATCACATGAAACCAATTGCATTTGAAGGAGTAAGAGATTATTCAAAATTTCCAATCAATTGCAAGTTCGTACCAATCTATATAGGGTTGTACAAGTTGGATTTCAGACTGCTACACAAAGAAAACAACAAGGAAATGTTACAAAAATGATGTTTTTTTCATTCAATCCATTTCCACATCTGCTTGGCATGAGAAAATGTCTCTTCTCTCAAATTACATTCACTCTAACTACTCAACATTGACAACATTGACAACCTTTTACAATTTTCCACCTAACCTTCAAAAGGTACTCACATGACCCCAAATGGTCCAAAATGACCTTATTTGCACAAAAACACACAAATCAACTCAAAACCAATGTTTGAGAACAATTTCCAAACCTTTACAAAATGACAACAAATGTATCAAAATGGATGCCCTTGCATCATACTCCCTAGGGAGAGAAAGAACTCAAGTTCCACCTGATATAATATTTGCAACAGTACGGTCATGCTTGATGATATCAACTTTAGTCATCTATGTGTCATCTTCAATTGGGATGCCTTTCCACTTGAACAAATATTGGAGGTATTGCTTTCCCCTTATCTTCTTGAGCTCTTTGGTTCCAATGATGCACTCTAACTCTGTTGGTTTGCTAGGTGGAAGATATTTGATCCATTCAGCATTTGAGAGCTGTTGTAAACTTGCTCCTTCATCAACAATGACATCCCCTTTGTAATGGTACAAGTCATCAACATTGAAAATAGGTGAGATGCCAACTCCTCTAGGTAATTCAATCTCATAAGCATTGTTGGAAAACTTGTGAACAATCCTACAAGGGCCTATCTTCTTCATCTTCAACTTGGAATATTGAAATTTGGGAAACCATTTCTTTGTGAGATGTGCTAAGACAAGATACCCAACCTTGAAATCAACTTCCCTTCTCTTCAAGTCTGCCATTTGTTTGTATTTTTCAACACTAGTTTGGAGCTGCTCTTTCACTTGTCGATGAATTTATTGCATAGCAATGGAAAATTTCTCACCTTCAGCAATTTGTCTCTCCATACCACTGAGATCTCTCAACTCAAATACTCCTCTTGTTTGCATACCATAGACCACTTGAAATGGAATCTTGCCAATGATCCTATTCATTGAATTATTATAGGAAAACTCTACTTGAGGTAACACAAGATCCGACTAAGTAGAATGATCCTTTGAAAGGAATCTTAGGAGGTTACCTAAGCTCCTATTAACCACCTTAGTTTTTTCATTAGTCTGAGGATGGTAGGAAGAACTAACATTGAGATTGGTTTCAATTTTTCTCCATAATTTCCTCCAAAAATGTCCTATGAATTGTTGTCCCTATCTAAAACTTTACTCAATGGAAAATGATGAAGTCTAACAACCTCCTTAAAGAAGAGACCTGTAATATAGGAGGCATCATTGGTGCTCTTACAAGGAATGAAGTGATCCATTTATGAGAACCGATCAACTAATTGACATATATTGAATCAAAACTCCATGGTGTTTTTGGTAATCCCATGACAAAATCCATGCTAATGGATTCCCAAGGTCTATTGGGAATTGGTAAAGGCGGATATAACCCTACATTTGTGTTGCTTCCTTTTCCTCCTTGAAAAATAGTGCACCTCTCCACAAATCTCCTTACATTTTATTGCATCTTAGGCCAAAAATAAGGTCTTCTTAGCTACTCCAATGTAATGTCCCCGTCTTGGAGGTAGTTTGATTTAATTAATCTAATTAATTAAGTTGTCCAAAATAATGATTATTTTATGAGGATGACTAATTGATTATTTTAATTAAATTAAAAAGTGGTATTAAGTTAATTATTTATAAAGTTATCAAATAAATAAATATTAAAAGGCAACTTTATATTTAATTAATTAATAAAGTGACTTAAATAAAATAATATATCATAAAGTCACTTAATAAAAATAAAATAATTTCTGGAAGCTTCTAGATTTTGGGCCGACCTCTTGGTGAAAAAGAATAAATAGGTGAGGCCAGCCATTGTTTCATCATCGAGGAATTGTTGTTTGAATTGATGACTTTTGGTGGTGGAGAAGCCAGCTAGGGTTTCAGCCATTGGAGGACCTTTGGGGACGAAAACCCTCATTGGTTACGCAATTTTGAGGCTGTGAGATACCAGCTGAATTATTGTTGATTGTGGGCTTTACTTCAAAAGTCCAATCTTGTGCTTCATTGCGGAAATTATTTGAGTACAATAGTTGATGTATTATTGTACTTATTTTGAGTAAAGTATTTGACTTGCAACAGCTGATGTATTGTTGCATTTGATGGAGAAGTTACTTCAGCAGCTGATGTATTGCTGAGATTGATTATTTTATTGAGCAAATTTGTGGAGATTCAATTTGGAGAATAATTGTTGATTGTGATTTATCATTTCATCATCTTAAGGAGTGATATTTTGTAAAGTTTCAGTTGCATTTTTAGACCTTCATAATCTGCTGTCATGGAGGTTGATCAACCTATGTGAGGCTCATGTTCTTGCTCATATCTTTCGATTGAGGAGGCCAATCATTCTAGGTATTGTTGTATTCAATTCCTATCGTCAAGACAATCGTTTTAAGAGCAAATTGGAGGGCGTTTGGTGCTGCAATTAAATATCTAAACTTTTTCCAGGCAAGAACAAGGGCAGCAACTTGAGCATTTCGATTTGAGCTTGGAAGGTGCCTATCACATTGGATTTTTATTGTTTCTTCATCAACAACATTGGGCGCCATCATTACTAGGTTCTTCTTGCATTTACTAAGTAGTTTGCATTGTCATCATAGGCATTTTAGTTGCTACTGTAAGTGAATACTCAGAAAATCAGATTTGGCAAGCCAAGAGTCTTGGCCAATTCATAACATCATTGTAGTAGAAATTTTATTGCAAAGAAGGAGATATAAGTTGTTGGCCAAATACTATTGTAATTGAATATGTTATTGTCATTCATGATCAACTTATTAGTTTGCATGCCAATTGTTTGTCAAAATGTCAATTGGCTGTAGGTTTTCCTTTGGCATAAATAATGTTATAATATTGCATACTAGGTGTTTGTATTAATGCTACTTGGTTGTAAGTGCATAAATGCCATCTTAGGTTACATCCAAAGTGTTTGTCATAATTTCTAATTGTTGTAGCTGCATATTGCAAGTAGTTTCAGTCACATATATGCATTGAATATTGTCAAAATAAGTTGCACATTCATGTTAGGTCATTGTTTAGACAATCTAGAGTCTTCTTGCAAGAATTCTCATTGATGTTAAGTGAAGGAAGAGCCATTAAAGCAAACTAAAATGTTATATCAGTCATATGACCCTTGTATGCAAAGTGTTTGACGAAATTATTTGAGCCTTCAATCAGAAGTTTGCAATCAGATTTGAGCAGGGTCATTACATCCAATGTCTTGTCATGTCCAAAATGGCCTACCAAACTGGTGTAGGAGCACCTTGCTCTTTAAATGCCTTCAATAGGCAAAATTTCAAAAAAAAAGAATTTTCCAATGTAAAAGCATGTAACAAGGTCTTGAGAAATCATGATAAATGTATTTGAGTCATTATAGGTGTATAGGAGGTCCAAAATTGAAAGTTTGCAAAAAAATGTCAAAAAATGGCAAAATTTGAAAAATTGCTAAAGTTGTCAATAAAGCAAAAATGCAACAAAAAGCAAAAATCAGGAAGTTGAAAGGTCATGAGGCAGTTTGGGTAGTTTTATTCGATGGAGGAAGTTGTAAAACCTGTAAAAAATGCATGGTAACTCATTGCTAAGACAACAGGAGATTGTATAGGCATGTATTGAATTGGAGGAATTGAAAAGTCATTAATAAAATCTATTTTTTTCTCAAAAAATACTAAAACAGTTGTTTTCAGACCCCTGTACAGATTTGTAAAGGCTTAAAGGCTCATGTGGATGTCTATAAATGATGAAATAATCAATCTCCCTCCTCCTTTTTGTTTCATGTGTTTTTGTGCAATTTTGAATAAGTTATGGTGATTTTTAATTAAAACTGTCTATATTAAAGAGCCTTATAACGAGGGTTTTGTTGTTCAGAGCAATTTTGGGCCTTTATTTTCCTAAGAATTGAAGAATATTGAGTTTTGAGATTGGAAAAAAGACTATTTTGGTTTATTTGTTAGTTTTGAATTGATTCTATGGTGGTTGCTTTGATATTTAGGCCTATTTGGTTGCCTAAAATGTGGGACAGTAAATTGTTTTGTTAGTTTTTCTGAAGCAATGATATTGGATGTTGAGATATGTTATCATAATCCAAAATGGATTCCTAAGATAGTGTTTTGTTCATGGAGAATCCTTGTGGATTGAATGGAATACCCGATTTAGCTATATTGCCATGCTACTAGGGTTTGAGTCTTGACTACAGGAAAGAAAAGGAAACTAAGTAAATAGAGATAAGATTGTTTGTTCTTGATTTGAAACTGTCTAATTGAAGTTTTCAAAGAAGATTTAATGCTTAGAAAATATTTTGAAGGCAGTATTTGTTGTTTGAGTGATTTGGCAATATGATTCTATTGTGCAAGAGTGGTGTCTTGTCTGCAAAGGATAAAAGAACTGATGGAACAATATTGGTAAGTGAGTGCATTGGTTTATTTCTATCAAAAATATAATGATAACAATGTCTTAAAGGTTTGGTAAGAGGTTTGGGGTAAGTTGGTAGATGGGATGTCTTTTAGCCTTGGTGTGAAAGTAGTTGAAATGAAGTGTAATTTGGTGGATGTTGAGTGAAATGGTTGGTTCAGTTCCACTAATCAGTTTTTTGTGTTAAGTTCAAACAATTTGATGCTAATGATGGTCTAGAATATGGTTTTGGTGAATTGGAATACTAACATGCTATTTTGAAGCCTTGTAGTGATGTGGAAACTAGAGAAATTGATGAAGTTTGATAAAGGAATTTTTGGTGCTTGTTCAATTTGATCTTCTCCAATTGTGTTTGGGACAAAAGTTCCCTGATGAAATGTTGTGTTTGGTAGATTCCCTTGCATCAAAAACTCCCACAATGCTTTTCCTCGATAATTTTTTTTCTCATTGAGCACTTGGGTACACAAAGTTGTGCTCCTTTGAACAATAAACCATATTGAATAAGAAATTCAAGCCATTTGTCATTGGTGGTGCTATGAGGTTGGTTACAATATTCATAAATTATCTCCTTGAAAATTGCATCATCAACATACATACCTTTTATTGCTTCAACTCCCAAACTTTGCAATTGAATCTCTTGCACCATTAGTGCTCCCCTACTTAAGGCATCAACCACTTTATTGGACTGTCCCTTCTTGTGCTTGATAGTGAAAGTGAAATTTTGCAAGTATTCCACCCACTTGATACATGAGATCTTGGATAATCTAGTCCCCTTTCAATACATTTTTTTAAAGATCCAACCAATCATTGTCAAACAAATATAGGTTTTGTTAAACCCTCAAGCAACTAGGGTTTCATGACTGTTTTCCTATAAAAATGAACACACAGTCCTACGTAACTAATTTGAAAGAGAATATTATGAGTCCTAATTTTTCAGAGGTGCAGGTAGAAATGGTAGTGAGTTTCCCACCAAGTTTCATCAATTTTCCATGGTGGAAGCTTTGTCCATGGATTTATTTTGCTTGTTGGAAACCCTGGCTAGGGTTTGGGACTATTAACACTAAAATTTCTATAACTTGATCAAAACACAGTGAAAATTCATGAAACCAATTGTATCTGAAAGAGTAATAGATTATTCGACTTTTCCAATCAATTGCAAGTCCATATCAATCTGTACAAGGTCGTACAAGTTGTATTTCAGACTACTACACACAAGAAACAACAATGAAACATTGAAAAAATAATTTTTTTATTCATTCAATCCATTTTACGTCTACTTGTGTGAGAAAATATCTCTTCCCTCAAATTACATCCACTCTAACTACTCAAACTTGATTTCCAACTCCCATAACCCAACGTTGCAAATTTGTATGCACTTTTGTGTTGACAACACTGACAACTTTTTACAATTATCCACCTAACCATAAAAAGGTACTCACATGACCCCATATGGTCCTGAACCATCAATTTTGAAACGTGTGGATTCTATGTACTTCTCTTTCACTCTTAGGATCTTTCACCTAAAAGGAGAGAGATAGAACACCCAAAATTGATGTGTTTCACTCAAATAAAGGATTCTATGATGGAATTAAGACTAAATTAAATGATTTAAATGTAGCTAGGTGATGGAATTGATTGATTATAAATGCAAAACTAATAAAAATGCAATGTTTGAAAACACAGTGAGGTATGCAAACATGAACTAAGAACATGAACTAATGCAAACAAAAATGAATGAGACTAAATGGAGTGCACCTATAAGTTGAATGATGATCCTGGAAGGTTCTAGAAACTGGTAGAAATCACTGTAAATCACTAGTGGGACTCATTCGCCACTCATGGCGAATCAATCCTGCTATTGGTAAAAAGACCCAAAACTGCTTGCTGACTATCAAGAATTGGATTCTAAAAAAAAGCAACTTTTTCAGCCCTTAGGTGGGACTCATTCACCACTAATGGTGAATAGTCCTCTTCCAAAAATCTGCAAATTCAAAGGTCAATCCTATAGATCTAGATCTGCACTTTTCTTCTTGTCGGGTTGACAGAGTCAAATTTGCATAAAATAGGCCATAGGTTGTCTCCAAGCTTGAATTAGGGTTGAGTTGAATTGAAACACTTTTTTGACTTGTTGAACACCTTTCAACACCTATTTTCTTGACAAAATTGCATACAAAGGACTACAAACACACATGCAAAAGGGGCAAAATGGTTAAGGGTTAGGGTATAGGGATTTTCCTTGGTCAAATCCCACTTTGGTAATCAAACCCTTAATAAAGAAATGGAATGAAATAAGTAAGGAAATGATGAATAAACAACATGCGAGTGTCCTAACTAACCAAAACCTTGTTGGATAAATCTGAAGATATGTCAATGGTTGCTCCAAGATGCTTGATGTTTGCTTGATCAAATGATGCAAAATGCTTGAATGCTTGAATGAGAGAATTAGGTGAATGCTTGGATGAATTAGATTAGGTGTAAAATGGGTAGCAAAACACTTATTTATACACACTTATGCCATAATAACCCAATAATATCTCATCAAAGACCGACGTAAGGTCTTTTTGAATAAACACCAGAAAGAAATTTTGAATTATTTTGAATTTGGAGCTAAGAGGGACTCATTCGCCACCTATGGCAAATGGGTCCCACCTTAAGCATTTAAGTGGGTGTCAGGAATTAAGTTGCATTTAATGTTGTTTGTCGAGTTTACATTCAAAAAAACACTTAATTATGTCTTATGAGTGCGTAAAGGGGCCAAATAAAGCATATGAAAGTGTAAATAGTGAAGAAAAGCCTAGAAAAGTGTGAAATATTGTTACAAGACCTTACAACACTTTAGAATAGGACTTGATAAGGGATAAAAAGGTGTTTTCTAGATGAATTATAATGAGAAGAGTCTAGAAAAGTGTAGAAATGTGTTACAACACTTCACAACAACTTCACAAGACATCATTATTTGAATATTTAGGACCTAATGTGAATGTATAAGTTACATTGCAACATTAAATCAAAGAAAGATAAGTCAAACATCATAAGAGAGAGACCTAAAAGACCATGAAAATGTCCAAAGAGCCATTTTTCTATGGTATAGGTCTAAAATGAACTTATTTTCACAAAACAACACAAATCAACTCAAAAAAAATGTTGGAGAACAAATTCCAAACCTTTACAAAATGATAACAGATATATCAAAATGGATGCCTCTGCATCACATCTATCATGATGTGGCAACAATACCCTACCTTGTGGAGTTTCTTTGCTAAAATTATTGCACTAGAATATGATTTACAACTATGATGATGGTATTTGATAGTTGGGTTGGGCTTGTTAAAATATAAACATGTCTTAATTGAGTTTCACCATAGCTCTTTTTGGTAAAGTGTCATTTTATAGATGTAGTGGATACAAGGTTTTGTGTTGTTGGATTTAGGATGAGGATGCATGGATCTATGTTGAATGTTTGAGAATTGGAATTTTATATTTGGATGTTTATATCGACAAATTTTGGATTTTGATCAGGGTGTTGAGATTGGATAGTTGAGCTAGATTTAGGATCTATACAAATTTAGATTTTGTATTATGATCACAATGAGGACCAACAATTGTATTAGATTGTGAAGCTTTTCAAGATAATTGTAAAGGTTGATGGGCCTAGTTAATAGATAGTTTTCTTCCATTTAGTTCATATCTTTTAATATTTTAAGGTGCTTATTTCATACAAATTTCTAAAAATTATATCTTTTATAAATTTTATGCATCCTAAATTTCAAACTTTGATATTTGGAAATATATTATGATATGATGATATTTGCATGGATAAATGTGTGAATATTCATGAAATTTAGTATGAATCTGTGTTTAATTTATGGTTTCTAATGATGTGTATACTTTAGATAAAACTAATCTCTTATAGCCAGAAGAGTTGTAACCTGTAGCAACTGGATTGACCATCATGCAACCAATGGATTCCAAGCATATTGTAGGGGAGAGTCGAGAACGTTGAAAACATGATAGTTATATGAAATGATGGAAGAAATCATTAAAGTAGTTCAATCATGAGTCACCAGATCATCTAATAAGATGACAGGAGAAAGAAGTCTATATTGATAAGGAAGCTAATGTTACAGTTTTCATAGAGAATGTCTCTGTCAAACCGTTAGGGAAGAGTTTTAATTCTATTTATCTTCTTTTTTCTTTTTCCATTATGGTTTCAGTTGCAAAAACTATTCCTCTCCATATTCTTGAGGGATTGTGGACATATGCATTTAATTTCTATTTTTAATCCTGGTGTGAATAAAAATCCTTGAGAGCTTATATATTTGGATGAGTGGTTGAGGAGCAAATCTAGTTAGAGAATATAGTTGATAGTTCCAATTTTTATTTTAATAGATAGTACTTCATTGATAATTTTATATTATTTAGTTGCAATGGATATACACTCATGAATGAGAGATTTATAGAGATTCTTGTCAACTTGTAAGAGTTTAGTTTTTATGCAATAAAGGTATTTTAGTTTATGTTATGATTGGTTGATTCAAGTAGTGTACATTTGATTTCCCCTGTAGGCACAACAACTTGAGCAAGGGCCACTTGAGGTACTATTAACCCATCTTGCTTTTTGTCATTAGATTAGATGATTATACTATTGCATTAATTTCAAGTAAACTCTTAATTACATGCACATGAATGATATCTTATATCATGAATTATGCAGAGCTATAATGTTTCTTGAGTTGTTCTCTAGAGAAGTTAAGTAGTTAGGAGTTAGTAGTATTAGTGAATTGTAGATTTCATATCTAGTAGTTAACTGCTACAGTATTAAGCCGAAGGTACCCATAGCATAAGTAGCAGATTAAGTTATTTCCCCTATTTTCCATGTTAATGCTTTATTTTCTTTT
>VDFB02169326.1:0-24469 GCA_007258455.2 Sequoia sempervirens
TTTGGAACTTTTGAAAATTGAAATTGTGTTTTGTTCTAACCTCTCGTGTAGTATCTGATTTTTCTGTCACTCATCTGGCAATTGAAGCGCTAAACTCATAGGATGGCAGGATCTTGGCTTTGATACCACTGAAATAACCCCCTTACAATTTTTTCAATTTTTTCATCAACAATTTCACCCATCAGCGTTAGCAAAACCAAAACTAGCACTGAAATGTAACCCTACACCAAGAATGTACACCAAGATCCCAATGACGGGTGAAGTGTGAGCATATGGCATTGGGGATCGTTAGCTAGTAAACTGAAATGTTGGAAATACAAATTATGCAACTCAACTACTTATTCAGCGGGAGTAGATTGACGGCTCAACTGATCAACATTATGAGAAATGCAAGTACAAAAAGTAAAGATGGCGAGGCTTGTCTCTTCCACCAAACGGTGGGAATGAAAGTGCTTATGCAAGAAAGTAAATAAGGCGGCGAGGCCAGCCCTCTTCCACTAATAATGGGAATATAATAGTATTTGCAAAAAAGTAAAGAAGCTGATCAATACTATTGACTCAGCGTTACAATATGAAATATAATCTACAAGAAGCCAAGTGTTATTGCTGTCTAAGTAGCTGCAAATGATGTTATATGTTCTCCAAACTTCTCAAACCTCCCAACTATGAAAAAAAAAAGCCAAAAATCTGAACTTCTTCAAACTGATATGAAAAACCAGCAAGCATGAATCACACCAAAATGCTCACAACTCATCCAATACTCCTTCGATTGACATGAAATTGAGTGCATATGAAGCCTAGGAAGTTGGTGCCCAAGTCTAGAACATTAAACAGTAGCAAATAACCTCCATTATTTTATGCACGCATTCCAAGGTTCTTACAAGCAAGGTACAACCATCAAAAGGGGGCGACTAGCTAGATAAATTCAAGGACTTCACTAAAAATTACCAAAACTTGTGGAAAGGGGCGCCTAGCATATAGAAAAATCGAGTAAGGAGCTGCGAGCAAAAACGTGCTACAGCCAACACCAAACCAGCAAACTGAAAAATTAGAAAACCCCTCACAAACTTCAGAAAATATCAAAGTAAACATCTCCAATATGCTCAATCCATTTTTCAGTGTAAAGAATAGTCTTCATCTTAGCTAGTTGCTATCTTTCAAGCAAGAAACTAAGCTTTGCTAGGAGGTATGCATTCCTCGAAGCGAGTGAGTTACCATTCCAACAACACTTCGTTATAAAACTCATTGGATGCCAAATGAGAGAGCAAGGCCTCTTATTTATAACTTTTTTCTCTCCCAAATTCTAATCTTCTTTTCCCTCCAATTAGGGTGCCTAAATGAGATTCTCATTTCACTTCAAATTTGCATTTCATTTGCAACCTCAATAGCCACCTAGACATGGCGTCTGAGTAAGAGGAAGAGATGACTTTGTTAAAAATGCAAATAAAGCTTAAGTTTGGCGTCCCACTTTATTAAGTGAAAAATACTTTAGAAGTCACTTAAATATCTCCCTTATGAAGTCGTCCATTTTAGCATAGGAAATATTTTTCACTTAAACACTATCTCAAATATTTAACTTGCCAAATTAAATACCTCAAAAGTTGGAGACCAAACTGAATATATTGCCCTGCCAGATATAGCTATAATATCAAACTGTTGAACACCTGCTAGAAATAGCCTCTGAACTGGCCTGCTAAAACTTTGCTCAAAATAGCATAGCAAAAAATAACACTTACGAAAAATAGCATACTGCTAAAAATAGTAAGTGTGTCCATATGCATTTTAGCCACATTTTGAGCAGCCGTCACAACTTACTAAAAATAGTAAGTCTGACAAAGTCCTCTGTTTCAGTTGCATGTCACACCACTACGAACCTCTTTGAAAACCCAAAAGGAATGAAAAATTCAAACTGCAAAATTCTAACATGTAAGCCTCCAAACTGCCAAAGTATCTTCCTATAAAATAGGAAACCCTAATTTTGCATCTGACTAGTCTATGGGCATCTGGGCATAGGCTAATAGTTTCTAGAAAGTGTAGTGCTAAAAATGGGGACATTACATAGAAAAAGTGCCTTCATGCTCTCTAGCATGCCTGAAACCTCCTACGATCAAGTTGTCAACTCAAAAATATGTCCAAAAGTGCTTTAAGTGATTGGGTACATCTAGGAGGTGTTGATATGAGTTTTTGTGACCGCACCAATCAGCAAAACAAAGTTGTCCGAAGGCTACTCCATTCTCTCTTGATCAAAGTATTCCGTGCGCTAAGATTGCAAGAAAGTTCACACGTTCAACTCCAAGGTTCCGAAATGCTTTGGAATACCCTCAGTTGGTTGGTTGTGAATTGCTGTTTTCACGAGGGGACTTATACAATTGTTCAGGATACTTGCAGTTGACAACAGATGGATGATTCAAAGGGATTTACGTAATGCGGATGATTTGGCAATAAGGTGCTTTTTCCTAAACTAACCAAAGATGAATGGAAAGTAAATGAGTGTAGGGATAAGAAAATCTAAATTCTATCTAAGGATGGGACGTGGGATCAATCTTAGCAGCCTCAACCGAACTCTGCTCCACCTCACGCTGGACAACTTACACAAAGTTGGTGCAATCTTCAAGGGGATAACGAGAAATTTTCAAGCTACAATCCGACACCAAGATACCGTCAAGACGACACATACCAAGATATAAATTGCAACTGAAGTTAGGCTTATAAAATTCTCCAGTTGACCACACAAGGCAAACTTGCCGTCAGCAAGCTGCTAGTGGTATGGAATAAAACAAAGTTTCCTTGATCGACACCACAAATCCACAACTAATATCTACTTGCATGAAATGAAAATGCTACTTTAAACTACTTTACGCTATTTGGATTTGAACGGATGAAGAAACCTTGCCAGCTATCCATAACGAAGACGAATTTCACCATCAATGAAAAGATCTTCTATTATGAAAGTTTTACACAACAATCTCTTACAAAAGTTTTCAAAGGAAAACTTTCCTTCTCCAAACTAAGCTAAGCAAAATGTCTACTCTCTGATATCTAGTCTCTTCTTTGATCTCTCTTCTAGTTTCTAATTTTCTATTGAGTTACAAATGAGGGGGACTCCCCCTTTTATAGATAGCCTAGTCCAATGGACGGTTCGGATAACAATCAAATCAAAGGCTCAGATTGATCCACCTCAGCCCTAACCCTAAAAACCGCCAGAATAGGGAGTGGAGCAATAAATGAGCAAAGATTCCCACTCACTCCCAAAATAGTAAAGGCAATTAATGCCCATAATCAGTCTTCTAGAAGATCATCATCCAGAAAAGCATTCCCATTCTCTTTCTCCTTGGCTGCAAACCCAATGAATCTGGCAAGTACAGCATCAACCTCCTGAACTGAAATAGGTGGAATGCAATCAAGCTGAAACTCTAACACCGTGACTGATTGTTCATGCCGTGCACAAGACTTTCTCCAAGCAACTAAGGAATCCTGCGTACTCTGAATCAAGTTGGAGAAAGTAGAAGTGTTCTCAAAATTATCTTGCACGTAAGTCTTCACCTCTGAGAAGAAAGGTACCAGCCTACCCCTCAAATTATCAGTAGTCACCTCATCGGGATTCAACCGTCTAGCAAAGATTGCCTCCAAAGTATTCTGGACCCCATCAATAATGTTCATCATAGCCTTCCTGACTCTAGCTGAATCCGCCTGTGCTGCGTCAAAGAAACCACGCCCTGTGATTACTGAAGAGTACCATCTAGAAAAGTCATATCTATCATTCTCCTGAATGACTCCTCCATCAATCAGCATCCGCAAAGGAACATGCCTCAATGCCTCTAGACGCTGAATAACTTTGCTCTGATAAACAAAAGCGTCACCCCAGGCCTGATCAATTGCCTCCATACGTGCCATAATACTGGAAGCTTGCTGGTAAGCATGAGCAAGGTCTTCCATGAACTTTTCCGTCTCGACACGAACTCCTGTAACCCATTTTTCTGCCTCATGTGCCATCTTCCTTAACTCTTCCAAGCCACTAACTGATGCTCTGGATAACTCGGCTGGAAGCTCTATTGCTGGAATCTCCTGCCTACCAGGACGAGATAACTGCTGCACATATCCTATCAATGTTTTATGTTCCTTCTTCAATTTCTTATACTTTCCTTCCTTCCTGAACAATCTATCCTTAAGCGCTTGATAGGAGTTGTCACACTCCTCAACAATCTGTGCACCTGTGGGGCGTCCTAACTCCAAAGTTGTGACCACATAGTTCTCTGGCACTGCTTCATCCCGATCACAATCCACCTGTGGCACCGCCATATGAAGGGTGTGAGAGCCCTCCTCATCAATTGACATCTTTGAAAATTTTCCTGCTCTCTTCTTTTGTGGAGGCGTGCTGATCCTGTTAAAAAACTCTTCCATCTCAACTGCTGGATCAACTTCTTCGCTGGGGCTTCTTCACATCCTATCTCTGAGCCAATCAGGTACAACATGCGGTATAACAAATGGCTGCTGCTCTTGTGCCTCTACTTCACGGACCTGTTCAACTTCAATATCATTCTGGCGAGGCTCATCGGCCTCAAGTGGCTGAGTATCTCCTGAAACTATATCATCATCCTCCAAAGCCGCCTCTAACTCATGCTGAAACTGAGGGGCGGTAGCAGTCTCCTCATCACCCTGCTGATCATCCCTAGTTGGTGCGTTAACACTCTGGCCAACCGATTCTCTCCGTGGTGGCTGATTTTCTTCATGTACCTCCTACTCTTGATTCAATGCATTCCTTTGATCAGCGAAAAGAGAAACCTCTTATATGCTTGGAGAACGTGTCTCCAATGGCGTGGGTGATTCAACTACAACCCTTGGAGGCCCCGGCTGAACAGGCTCCTTACTTCGAGATTCTGGACCTCGAGTGATCTGCTTCTTTCTGCCGGTAGTGGGTGTCCTGTGATCTCCCATCAAGTTGTAAGTCAAAGAAACTGACCTACTCTTCAGTCTGCTCACATGTCTGTCAACCCATGCTCTAGTAAATGTCAAGATTGGAATGGAAAGTGTGTCCAAGTCGGCAATCTCTGGTTCAGACCAATCTGGGAGTGGAAGTGGAGTATCTCTCACAGCCTCATAATCTGGATGGAGAACATTCATGTCTTCGCTCACCTGGTCTGGTACTGGAGTGACTTCACACTCCCGGATCATACTCAATGGCAACCTAGAGAACATCCTTTGTCTGACTTCAGCGTCGTCTGATGCACCAGCCCAATAATCTTCAATATTTGCCTTATGTTTGAATTCTTCTAACAGTATCCACCTGATGTTGCTATGTGGGTCATAATGCTGTCTGCTGGTGTGATAGGAAAAGTGAAAGAACTGAAGCTCACTCTCAGCTTCTCTAGCTGCCTGAAGTGAAGGACACACTTTGTCCGAATTACCCGTGACAATCGGGAACTCAACTCCTCCCTTCTTCTTTCTCTTCTGAATCTTATCGTAGGCAACTAGTTGCCTAGATATCTCTAACATTAAAATCCTGTTGGTTGGGTACTTAGGCAGCCTATATGGATATGAAGAAAAACCTTGCAGCCTGATGTAAGAAAACTTCAGAAACTGTATAAACTAGCACCCATACCTTTCAATCAACTCTTGAGCTTCCTTCGAGATCCTGTGATGAATACGCTCCTGAAGCGATCTCGTGATATGCATGGTAAAGGCATCATTGACACGTTTGTAATGAGTAGTGCTCGTCAAGTGCAGTTGTAGACAAGCCTCGTGGATTTTGAATTGGTGAGAACCACAACCAACAGGCTCCTTATAAGAAATTCCTCTATACCTCGTCATACGAGCCAACATGTAAATAAGGTAGGAGCCCATGTAGAATGTCTTCGTTCTTCTCAAACTCTGGAGCTGCTCGTGCAAATTGTCACTGATCATCGCAGCCCAGTCAATGTGCTCTTTTCCTTCCAACACGAGGTTGATGTAATAAAACATCCATGGTTCAAAAAATAAAAGCTTGCGGGCAACCTCCAACTCTGCTCAGCATCATGATAAGATCACAGTACTCTTGCTTCAAGTCATCTGATATAATTTTCCTCGGCAACTTTGTACGAGAGGGCTTGGGGTTGCTCATCCAGCGAGTATTGATCGTCTCTGTGCATCTCTCGAATGTAGAAGCATACATTCGTTCAACTCGTTCTCTTGATTTGTAAATCATCTTCTTGTGTGCGGGAATCCCAAAAGCCTCGCCAATAGCTGCAGGAGTGAGGTTGGCTAACACTTGGCCATCTGGTGACATAATTGATCTGTGGTCAGTCTCATAACAATTGGCACACTCCATCATTAGCTCCGAGCACTGAATACCTGGTGGGAATCCAGCAGCTGCATATAGTCCACTTCGAATGATGTTGTGCAAAGTGATTGAAGGTTGGTGACTGCGAATCCCCAGCATCCGATTCTTGAAAGTCTCCAAGTTGAAAGAGCCCAAATTCGTGTCAGCAAGCTTGGCCAACTTCGAGGTAAACTTTGACTCTGGCATAAAAGGCTTGCTCAGCTTCTTGATAACAGCTTGCCTGGATGCACCATTGTTGTCCTGCTAGTTGTTCTCGCTTCAGCCATCCTACAAAACGATAAACAGCCATTAGCAAATTAACTTAGAAAATAAATAAAACATCATGCAGGGCTGCCAGTCGACTTTTAAAACTTTGAGAATTTGCAACATCATATCTCTTTTGCAAACCTCACTTCCCCTTCAACAAATATCGAACTGCCAATACTTAGAAAAATTCTAAGCAAGCTTTAGCAACTTCACTTTATAGAAAATCGTCCAACTTCACTTCAGCAACTGAACTTTTTTAAATTCGTACTCCAGCAACTTCAAGTATCTTAGCAAGTTCGCACTTCACACTCTTAGCAACTTCAGAAAGATTTGGATTTTATAAGTTGGGTGCAACAACTTCACGCCTCAGCAATTTCCTCAACTTCAAGTCGTACTTCTCAAATAACATTCAACTTCAGCAATGTGATCTTTTCAAGCTTCAGCTTCAGCAGTCTTCTTCAACACCAAGTCGAGTTTCTTCAATACTTTCAGTCTGAGCAACTCCAGACTCAGAGCAAATTCAAACTCCTTTAGCTGTGAAAAGGATGAATGAACTTTCAGCTCTTATAGCAAAATCGATTTCTAGAAGGAGGCTAATTTTAGCCAGTACATTAAATTTCCACTACTTCTCTTCAAGAATTCGAATTTCCCTCTTCTAGCATTTGCAACACTTGTCATCTGACGCCTGGAATCTTGGCCTTCTAGAATTTCAACTTTGACTGGCGTATTTGGCATTTAATTCATTTTCGAAAAATATTCACTTTAAATTCATCTTTTAACACATTTTATTCACCAGCCGGAGCTCTGTCATTCAAATTTTAATTTCATTCGCCTCTGACTCTGGGAAATTCATCCTGTGAAGAATTCAATCGAAATTATCTAGGCAACTCACTTCAAATTCATCGTCTGGAAAACTTTTATCTTGAAAACACATTTTATTCAATTTGCCTTAGGAAATTTTAAATTTTCCCTTAGGAAAATTCATAATTCGAGCACCGATCAAATTCTTCATCCTGAAGGCCCTGGCGAAGTGTAGAAGGCTTGGAAATCAACCTCTCATCGAAGATCTTCAATACCCAGAAGAAAATTTTCTTCAGAATTTGTCGAACTCATGGGTATACAATGAATGGGTTCATTTAATTTTCTTGAATTTTGAACCTTAGAAAATATTTTTATTAAATTTCATCCCATTCTTCACATTTGTGAGGGCTTCGTTGCTCTGACTTGAGAATTTTTTTAATTCATCCTGCAATGCCAGCATTCTCTGACTCCTTCTCCGGCAAATTCATTCGTGTCCAGGAATTTTTTATCATCCTTCAAGTCTAGGCGTGATTTTCCTAAGGGAGAAAAAAAATATCGCTTTGCATAGGCACATTTGCCTTAGAAATTTTTTTATATTTCATTTTCAATTATTTGCCAGTGGTGAAGAAATTTTCGTTTCAACTCACTTAGAAAAATTTTCTTTCTTGAATGCCTTGGGCACATTTTACTTGGAGGAGGATATTCTTTCCACGCCTAACATATTTCTCCATTTAAATTTCCATCACCTTGTCTTCAACGTCCTAGCAATATTCACTTATCAACCTTACCATGTTGAACGCTTTCACCCCACACTAACTCTTTACATGGCGCATATCACATGTCATGAAGGATGGAATATTCAACGCCACCCTTGAGCTTTTCTTCTTCTTGGCGCATTTGAGAGGGTGAGAGGGATTTTAAAATTTCAACGCCCAACATATGACCCTTGAGCTCCTCTCTTTTGTCTTTACATGCCCTCATTTGGGCGCATTTGAGCATAGGAGGAGGATGTAACGCCTTTTGACTTGTTGACTAGCTTGAGCGCATTTCTTATGGTGAGGTGGATAAAGCCTTTTCAAGCGCCTCTTTGTGACCCTTGACCTTCTTAATTTTTGTCCTTACATGCCCTCATTTGGGCGCATTTGAGCATGTGAGGAGGATGAAATTCTCAATGCCTTTGCTTTGACTTCTTTGAATCTTTGTAGTGGGTGCATTTTACTCCTGGAGGTGGATGAAACTTATGCCTTAGAATTTTTTTATGTTTCTACTCCACCAACTTGGGCGCATATGGAGGTAGCTGCAAGATTTCTTCAGACTTAAGCATTTTCTCCTTGTCTTCGCCAGCTTCTTCATGCCTTACTATAAATAGTAAGTCTTTTAATTCTCATATCTCAGAAGCTCAGATTGCTTTGAAATTTTGAACACTGGATCTTTATGACTCCGTCAGCTTGTTGACACTGCCATTCTGAGTTGGCCTGCTAAAAATAGCATGTTTCTGAAGGTGGTTTGCTATTTATAGTAACTGCTTGCTTCTGATATCTCCACAGCTCCAATTGACTTGAAATTCGAATGACGTGCTCCTCACCACGTGACCTACCCGTTGACATTGGGGCCTACTGCTGACTTTCTATTTTTTGCCAGTTTTTGAAATGACTTACTATAAATAGTAAGTGCTCTGTTTGCCTTCAAATTTTACCAGTAGATAGCTTGAAAGATATTGATCGTGGTGGGATACACCGGTTTTTGAAAATTATGACTTTTTACCCCTCTTTTTGGGTCCCGAAGCTGGAAACCCTAATTTGATTTGCATGTATATCAAATGGCCTCCATTTGTCCTCGTTTCTGTTGCATTGTGATCAGTTTGTGATTCTGAAGTGTTGGGAGGTGGCTGTCGGAATGTATCTGCTAAAAATAGTAAGTTCTTGAAGAAGTGATTATCCTGCTTTGCATGCCACATCATCGCGAAGCTCTCGAAAAACCCACAAGGAATCATCCGACATGCAAAGAAAATGTTGACATGCAACCCTAAAAATAGCCTCGGAAGGCTGAATTTTGAAAGTCGTCATCTCATTTTGCATGTTATATCGTTGCATAGGTTTCTGAAAACCCAGAAGGAATCTCTAGACATGCTTCGGAAAACTTCACATATAAACCCTAAAATTTGCCTTGGAAGCTGAACTGCTAAAAATAGCAAGTTGTCTGTTCTGGCTCAAAATTTACTAGTGAACAGCTTGATGTGTCCTGGATGTAGTGTGACTGTCGAAATTTCAGGAATGCTGAAGGAATGCCCAGAATTGCACACTTACTAAAAATAGTAAGTCGTCGAAATTTGATGAAATTTTAGTGGAGGCTTGCAGGAAGCATATTGACAACAATGTTAGTCTCTGTTTTCAAATTATTCACCTTGTTTGACCACAAATTGGCTAGAAAGTTCAAAACTCTAATTCTTAGACTTGGCCAAATTTCACGTTTAAATTCAATGGCGGGCGCGTCCCCCTAAAGGCGGACAGCAGAAAAGAGACAGAAACAAAGAGAGACAAAAACCAAAGCCCAAAAGACCAGAATGGAGCAAAAAATTAGGGGGTCCCCATCTTGAATGGGGCGATGTGTGAAAAGGTCACAACAGTCACCCAAGCTTCAGAACCACAAAGAGAGGTGCAGGTTCAACAGGTGCCTCAGAAGGTAGAGGAAGCATTGTCCACGCCATCACAGACAGTCAAAGTGTCAACGCTCTTAGGAAGGAAAATCAGCAAGAAGAAGAAGAGGGGACAGAGACATACACGTGCTTCTAGCAGTTGATTGAGACAACTTTGGAGGAAGAGACTGCTATAGGGCAAGAGGCTCAAGGTTCAGGAGAAAATACTCAACAGATGGAAACTGATGAGCTTCAGCAGAATGTTGTTAGAGAAGAAATGCATGGAGAGGAAGCAAGAGAAGAGCAACCGCTTATTATTTGTGACCCACAACAGGCAGTGCCAGACTGGCTCAAGGAAAGAATGAGAAGGGATCTTGTTGAGGAGACTAACCCGACAATAGAAATGGAGGAATTCCTCAGCAGAATCAACAGACCGCCAGAAAAGAAGAAGGCCAGGAAGTTCTCAAAGATATCTACAGATAAGTCTAGTTCTCGCAGACTCCATGTGGCTGTTCCCAAGGTAGAATGTGACCGAGATGAGGCTGTCCGAGAGAATTATGTAGTCACTACTGTGGAGTTGGGTCGCCCTACAGGAGCTCAAATAATTGAAGAATGTGATAGCTCCTATCAGGCCCTCAAAGATAGGTTGCTCCGAAAAGAAGGGAAGTATAAAAGATTGGAGAAAGAACATAAGACATTGGTTGGCTATGTGGAACACTTAGCCCGTCGGTGTGGACAAGAAAATCCGACAGTTGATCTTCTAGTTGAGCTTCCGAGGGAATTAGTCAGCGGCATGGAAGATTTAAAGAAGATGGCTCAAGAAGCAGATAAGTGGATTGGCCATATTCGCGCAGAGACAAAAAAATTCATGGAGGATCTCACCCATGCTTTTCAGCAGGCGTCCAGTATTTTGATGCGCATGAGCAATGTTGATCAGGCTTGGGGTGAAACCCACATTTATCAGGATAAAATTGTTCCTCACTTGGCAGCTTTAATGCATATGCCCATACAGACTCTGGGGGAAGGAGGAGTGATACAGAAGGGCGACAGATATGACTTCCCTAGTTGGTATTCTTTAGCAGTCACGGGTAGAGGCTTCTTCGATGCAACTCAGGTAGAATCAGCTAGAGTTAGAAGGGCCATGGGGAATATTGAAGAGAGAGTCTTGAACACGCTTGAAGCATTATTTGCTAAAAGGTTGACTCCAGAGGAAGTGACTGCGGATGGCCTAAAGAGCAGATTGGAGCCTTTCTTTTCGGATGTAAGGTCATTTTCCCAAGTAGATTTTGAAAATATTTCGACCTTCTCCAATATCATTCAGAACACTCAGGATGCCTTAGTTGCTTGGGGAAAATCTTGTACTCGGCAGGGGCAAGCAGTCACGGTGCTTGAGTTTCAGCTCAACTATATTCCACCCATCTTAGTTCAGGAGGTTGAGGCAGTATTGGCCGGATTCATTGAGTTTGCGGTCAAAGAGAAGGAGAATGGGAACGCCTTCCTGGATGATGACCTTTTGGATGATAGTGGGCATGAAATGCTCATAGTGATGTAGGGAGAGAGTGGGCATTATGTGCTCATTTATTACCCCACTCCACTTTGTGGCTGTTTTTAGGAAAACCTTGAATAGGGCTTATGTGGCTCAATTTGAGCCATTCATTGTAATTGAATCTAAGCCGTCCATTGGACTGGGCCAACTATAAAAGGGGCATCCCCCCTCATTTGTAAGAGAGGAAGGAAAGTTTTTAACTGAATACTTTGTAAGAGACTGTTGTGAACACTACCATAATAAAAAGAGTTGTCATTTCTTGTGATTTCATCTTTTATTGTGGGCAGCTAGCAAGGTTTCTTCATCATTCCAATTAGCATAGAATCTTAGAGTAGAACTTAGATAGAGTAGAATAGATTTTATTTCATGCAAGTAGATAATTGTGGAATGTGGTGATTGATTTGAGCAAGCTTCGCTAGTCCATACCACTAGTGGGCTCACTGATGGTGGGTTTGCCTTGTGTGGTGAACTGGAATAGTTTGGACCTAACTTTGGTTATAATTTACATGTTGGTATGCGTTGTCATGATGGTGTCTTCATGTTAAATTGTAATCTGAATATCTCTAGTTTACTCCTTTGAAGATTGCACCAGTTTTGTGGAAGTTGTCCAAGGTGAGGCAAAGCAAAGGCGTAATGAACGGACCAATTTTTTTGATTTTTCACAAATGATTACAATGCAACGCCCGTTAAGGTTAGCATAAACCAAAAGGATCAAATTAACTCTAACGAGAATGTACACGGGATCCCGATGTGGGCAAGGTGTGAGCATTGGTCGAGGATCTCAAAGGAAAATCTTTGAACAAGAACTCTAACCAAGAGATGCGCCGGTGAACGACGAGCATTCGGTCAGAGGATCCCTATCTAATGCAATACTGAAAATTAGCTCAACACCAAGTATGTGCTACTCAATCCGTGATGGATAAGAGGCGACCATATGGCGGAGTCTTAGGAAATTACAATGCAACATAAGTAAAAAGGCGGCAAGCCAGCCTCTTCCACTTATTCAGTGGGCAATTACAACATGAGAAGTAACAGGAATGTTAAAGATGCTGACAGTACTACTGTGCAGCTTACAATATCAGAAAATGCATCTGTTAAGCACAATTTAAGAGAGTCTTCAATATCATAGCAGAGTAGAATGTTAACTTCAAGTCCTCTCAATAACTTTCCTTCCAAACAACTCAAATGGTTAATTCTAAGCACGCTGTTATGACAGTGTAAGAACTGAAAACTGTTAACAGCAACACAGTAATCCCATAAAATGCTCACCCAACTCACACCTCTCATTCAAAATGCATAGAAATGGTTACAAATGACTCCCAAGATGAAGGCGCCCAAACTCATGACACAAAACAGCCCCAAAATATTGATATTTATTTTCTGCTCAAATCCCAAGGCAAGTACAATGGTACGGCCCCTAGAGAAGGGCGATTTCTTCTTAAAAATCCAGCTCTTGATTAAAAATTGCGAAACTCAACAATAAATGGCGCCCTACCATGACAAATGAGAATATGAAATAACCAGAACGCAATCTTTTTGTATTTTTGAATTATGAGCAAAAACGTGCCTACAGCAATGCAACAACAGCAACTCTAAAACATGACAAAATGCTTGAACAACATCACCAAATGCAATAGAACTCAACTACAATGCAAAACTACCAATTACAAGCTAACCTCTCAACTAGTTGCTATCTTTCAAGCAAGAAGATGAGCCAATGCTAGGAGGTGTGCTTTCCTCGAAGCGAGTGCCTGAAGTCAATCCAGCAGCATAACGGTGTAGTAGACAAAAGATCCCAAATGAAGAGCTGAGGCCTGATTAAATAGACGAGAGAGAAACATCTAGAAGCTTCCAGAGGGCGCCCAAACCCTAATTTCAAATTCACCTTTTCCCTCCAAAAGATGGCGTCCTTTTTCATCAATAAAATATTTCACTTTTTAAAATAAAATCAATCTCTCAAAAAGGCGTCCCATTTCTTAGTCTCAATATTTGACATTAAAAATATAATTTATCTCCTTATGACGCCTTGACCCTCAAAAGTCCCCTTTTTAAAAACAACTTAAAGTTGTACTGCTAGGCAAGGGGTATAATATTAAAATAATAATATTATAATGAAAATACTTATCTCTCCAAGAAATGCGCCCAAGGCCAGGCTAGTGCCAGCTGAAACAAGCTGAAGAAGATGACCAGTGAACCCAAATTGTCCTTGCCAAAATAGAATTTACTAAAATAGTAAATTAGGTGAAGTGCCAGACACCCTTTGAAGCTCTCTAAAACCCATAAAGAATCATGTCAGTCCCAAACTCAGCGACAACCTCCTCAAAACTAGGAAACCCTAATTTCACCATCAGCATAGCCTACGGGTCTCGGAATAGGCCAGCAGTCAATGAAGCGATCACTTGAGAAGGGGACATTACAAAGCTTGGTTGAAGTTTGTGAGATTTGATCGCCATGTCCCGCGTCTAGGGTAAATTAGAGCTTTTTCTAAATCTCTGTAGCCATTCAAATTCAACATTTTCTGGTTAGTTTAGGAAACTTGAGCTTCATTGATAAATCTCCCGAATCTTGAAAGTCCCTTTCCCTTGAATGGACAATTGTGTAAGTCCCCTTGAAATACCAGCAAAATCACATCAAGCCAACTGAGTCTACGTCCATTGCATTAAGGAACCTTGGAGTTGAATGCATGATCTTTCGCAATCTTAGCATGCAGGAGATTTTGATCAAGAGAGGATAGAGTGACCGTTGGAAACTTTATTCTGTGTTGGTACAGTCATAAAACACCCGTCAACAAAAGGGTTATCAAAAATTTGAAAATCGTTTCTTTTATCTTGCTCTAATCCAACTTGATTATCCAAATCTGCACATGCAACTTCTGATTTTCTTGTGAAGCTTTCTAGATCAAACTCCTCAAGAAGACCATCAAGCTCTTTAATTACTTGCTTGATTTCTTTAGCTCTTCGTTCATTCTCCCACTCTCTAAAAAGTTTGAAATCAGCAAACTAATCTTCTGCCTCCTTTAGTGCTATCTGAGTAGCTTCTTGTTCGCATTTCAATTCGCACCTCTGGTATGTGAATAAGGAACGAACAACTATGCACAAGTAAATTGCTCTTCGAATTAGGAGGGGAAGCTCCCTCTTTGCTGATGTTGCTTAAAGAAAGTAAACTAAATCTAATTTGTCAATCTTTTTGTTCAGCTAAGAGCACAAGGCTATAAAACTCAAGCGTTGTAGCTGAGATTTTCTCTTTTAGAAGTTCAACTATGACTAAGCCTACTCCAATGATGTTTCTAACCGCTCAAGTAAACACAGAGCTTGAGAGTTAGAAATGAACAAGGAATGATTCTTTGACATAAATACTTAAATAAACTTTCTTCCAACGCACATCTACTATACATTCAATGCAAGCTGAAATAAATATCATATAAGCAAAACATATAAAACAGAAAGTTGAGACATTAGATCAAAGCAAAGTAGGCATAAGATTTCATTTTCTCAAATTTCAAGGAACAAAGATCACACTTCTGGGACAGCAGGATTGTAGCAAAATAGGCATACAGCTTAGCGATCAACCAGATTACATTGGCACAATACACATGAACTGGACAATAACTTGTTGTTAAAAGAGGCATACAAGCTTGCTCTTACACTAAGTGAACAATATTGAATAACAATTAGAAGGCACTAGTAGGCTCAGCGTTTTGTTATCACAAGCACGGTTAAAAAAATAATGGGAAAGGCTGCCCTTATTTATACACAAGCAGAGGAGTAGGGAACCCTAAAATCTCCTTGCGTTTACAACTAAGACTTGCCAACATGCAAGATTTATTTCTAAAACTAAAACAAGATAAGCATCAAACAACCTATGAAAGTGAAAAAAACAGGGAAAGTGCCAACTATTACAACTTGTTTTCTTTTCTCTTTCAAAGAATGGATAAGCTTGAAACAGGAATAGAAAGAAAGCGCGAAGAAAGCTTCAAGTTCATTGCTGCTTTAAATCTCAACCATATTTGCCAAAAAGCTGGAAATTGCCTCTCTATCAGGAGCATCAATACTATCTATAGCAAAATTTTGCTGTTCCAGAATTTCCTCGCCTTCAACGATCAAACTTAGAAAATCTTTGACCTCTTCAACTACTTTATGAGTTCTATTCTTGAAAAGCATTGCTGCCCCCAAAAGATGACTCATTAATTGATAACTTGGTGGCTTTGCAACTTTGTGCTTTTGACACTTCTGTAGATTTTCCAACGGAAGAGTGTTATACAATTCTTTTCGATACTTGTCCTTTTTCTCATATCACACCCTTTCACGCTCTTCAGCTGAGATGATGAAGTTTTTTGTCCATGGTGGTGTTTGAAAAGCAGTTCCCAACATCCTCCGGTCTGAGGCTACAAGATACAATATTCGCTTGGTTCTGAATCCCATGGGAGAGTACTGCATGTTGAAAAACTTGAATTTTGACAGTAAACTCGACTATGTTCAGACACCTTTTGTGCAAATTGCTGAAAATTGAAGGTTGAATTCTCCTGAAAAATGAGTTTTCTCGAAAAAAAGTTGGGACCTGGGTTTTATAGAGAACTTCGTTTTAAGAGGACCTAGATCATCCGTTTTGGAAAATATTGAAGGCTGGTCAAAAAGCAGAAACCCTAAAATTTTAGGATTTTCATCAAAAAAGCTGAGAGTTGGGTTTTGTGCAGAATCATGTTCTATGTGGACCCAGTTGATCAGTTTTCAAAAATATTGAAGATTTCTTGGACATGCGAGAAAAAGGTAGGTTCTTGAAAGTTGAAAAATTCTTCGAAGTTGTAGAGAATCAAGAATTGAGCTAACCCAGATTGCTGGAAATCAAAAATATTGATCCCCTTCTCTGAAAATCGATGCCATGGAGAAATAAAGTATGAAAAAGCGAGCTCCTTTGTGTGCTTATTCGAAAAATATGAAGAATTGTGAAAAAGCACCAGGTTTTGGCTCTCGAATCCTGAAAAGAATAAAATTTTACGTCTCCTCTCTTGCTCTTGGATGCCAACCTGCAAAAAGTGAATAATGAAATCCAAAGCCTTCTTAAATAAATTTTGATGATAAATAAAACGCTTTATTCTCTGTTTTAAAACTTTCAAAGCCAATTCTGAGCAGGTTCGTTGAACTTGGACACTTTTATTGATGCAGGATAAAATTGGAAAATTTACTAAGGCATTCAGCCTCGGGCATACTTGGCCTGGAGCGCTTTTCCTCTCCAGACTTAGCCATTTTTTTCACCATTTTCAAGATTTTGCTTGATTTTGATCTTAGTTTGATCCTCGATTCCAAATGCTCGGTGAATGTTGTGAACTGATGAATGATCTCATTGCAGAGCCTAATTGAATCTGAAGAGATTGTCTGGAGATTGTAACTGCTAATTTCAACTTTTAGGCTCTCAAATTGTTGGGCGCCCTTGGCTACCTGGGGCACCCAAGTCTTCCAGACTTGACCATTTTTCTTGTTCTTCATCTTTACATTGCTTTTTGATCTCTTGATGAACTTGCAATTTCAGGAGCTAGATTGACCTGATGAACTAGCTGTTAGATTTGCTGAATAAACTGATGATTTCTAAGGAGGGTCTTGGAAGCTGCATCATTAGAAAAGTTGATTTGGGGCCTCAAATCCTTGGGCGCCCTTGGCTAGCTGGGGCGCCCAACTCCTCCAGAGTTAGATTTTTTTTCCTATGTTTTCAGCTTTCTTTTGACTTTTTTTAATTTTGCTCATGTTTCTCCCTTTATTCCACCTTCGATATTTGGTGATTATCAACTTTGATGGACTTGCTGATGGTTCTGTTGGAGAGCTTCAAATCTGAAGATAATCTGTTGGAGGTGTCAAACCCTAATTCACTAATTTAGGCCCTCAAAAGCTTGGGCGCCCCTGGCTACCTGGGGTGCCCATGATCTCTGGACTTAGTCATTTTCATGAGATTTTCATTCTTCAAACTTGAACCTTCATGTTATGTCCTCTGTCTGATCTCAATTTGTTGGTAATTGACAAGTTTGTTAATCTGGCTGGGGTGTCCATTGAAAAGTTGGCCAAATTCTAAAGACGGTGAGCATATTTGCAAACCCTAATTGTTGAGTTGGAGCCTTCAAAACCCTAGGTTCCCTTGGCTAGATGGGGCGCTCAAAGATACCATACTTAGATTATTATATGATAATTTCATGATTTGGAATTTGCCACTCTGTGAGGACTCTCCAATCAATCTGAGATTCTGGTTGACTAGTTGATTTGATGACCGTGCCGATGGATTCATTGCGAAGTATGCTGAATTCAGAGCAACATTGTCTGGGAGCACAAACCCTAATTCTATCATCTAAAGCTTTGAAAGACTGGGTGCCCTTGGCTACCTGGGGTGCTTCTATTGGCAAGGGATAGAATTTTATTTGAAGTTCTCATCTTTCTCCTCGTTCCTCATGCTCACCGTAGTTTTGACTCTCGAAAATTGAAATTTTTTCTAAGGCATGAGTGTCTAGGCGTCTAGACTAGCCAGGGGCACCTAGAGTTTCCAGACTTAGTCAAAATTTTGCAATTTTCAAGATCCTCCAACTTCCATTCTTCGTTTTGTGTTGCTCAATCATCTGTTGTAGTTTCCAGACTTAGTCAGAATTTTGCAATTTTCAAGATCCTCCAACTCCCATTCTTCGTTCTTTGTTCCTCGATCATCTATTGCAATTTCTTGATCTGTGCAGTGCTTGAGACTTTGAATTTGACACCTGGCAGTTGAGCAACCTCCATTAATGACCTTGGAGCTCCTGAATAAGCTTCTGAAAAAGCAAAATTGACCCACTAGGGAAAAATTGGTCTTTTGACGATTCTAACTGAACTAGCCCGATGGGGAAGTATTTTAAACCAATCAAAATCAGTTTGAAACCTTGGAGTCAGACTTGATGCAGAGTAGGGAGGCAAACATCCAACAATCACAATTCAAAGTGATTCAAACAATTTTCCATTCTTCAAAACCCTATCTTGGCACATTTCCTCAATTCCTTCCAACTCTTCTTGTAGCCATGGAATTAGTGTTTTCTTAGCACAACTCACAAAATACTCCTCAAACCCAGAAACCAAAAGATGTTTCAGACACCCATTTTCTTAAATTTGACTAGTACGCTGTCCCCTTAAGCCAATTAGGCCTGTTTTGCAAAGCAAGACTAACCTCAACGCACTCCCAACCTCAAAATGCTATTCCAATGTTCAACATAGACCTCAAATGGTCCGAATCCTTCACTTTTTCCAATGGAAGACTCCACAAGATCCCTAAACTACAAAACCCTTGTTTATGCCACTTTCATGCTTGAACATGAAGGGTTTATTGAAACTCAATGTTCCCAAGCCTATTTCACTTTGCCAACACTTCTAACACATTCAAATATGTCTGCCTATGCTTCCTAAACTCTCATCAACACCGTAACAATGCTCTTTCACCAAAACCCTCCTTGAAAGCATCACTTTTCATCCAAAAACATGACAAAATGCAACTAGGGCAACACTCCACACCTTCCAATCCGCCTTCCCTGTTAATGCCAACTTCATTAAATCAAAACCTACACCAAAGGGTGCTATTGCACCAAGTTTGAACCAATTACACTGGGTGGAATGGCCTAGGTCTTCATTTTTGCACTCTCAAAATCACAAATTCTGAGTTACAGACTACTTATAGAAAAATGGCTATAAAAACGTTATTTTTTTATGAAATTAGATCCCACAAAAACCAAGATGCACTTAACACATGTGTTTATCTAGTTCAAAGCATCTTTGATCAAAAACCTTCAGTATGGGTCCATATAGAACCTTGCAACAGCAGTTTACCAGGAAAAATACAGAAAATTCAATGAGAAAGGTATTCTTTATTGCGTAAGAATTCACCAACCCCTGCCTCAAGGTCCTACAAGCATATTTAAACTACACACACCCAAAACTCACCAAAAAACTGACTCAAATTAACTTTCAAACTTACTAACCGTTGGGATTCCTCTTTTCTTACTTTTTTTGCATTTTTCCCAATATTGCAATATGACAACATTTGAGAATATTGACATCTTTAACAAAATGATCCCTCTATGACTCTAGTTACATTCTAAATGGTCTATTAAGACCTTATTGAATGACAAAATAAGACTCAAACACCCAAACCTATCACAAGACCAAAAAATGACCATATTTACAAGTTTCGACATGGTGCCCCTGCACCACTTTCTATTTTTAGAAAGTTTTGCCAACTTCCATTTGAGAAGAAACCCAAAAAAACCATAAAAGGTTCTATTTTTAGAAAGTTTCCAAAAATAGAAATTTTCCTAAAGTTTAGGGCTGAAAAACTGCGACTTGAGTTTTGTAGACAAGGTCGCTCTAAGCAAACCTAGATCATCATATTTTCAAAATTTTGAGTTTTTCACCCTCATGCAAGATGTGCAAATTCCCAATTTTGACCTTTTTGACGATTTTAACAAGACTTTTGACTATTTCTTCAAAATGCCTAAGTGTAGGAAATTTTTTAATTTGGGGTACAACACTTTTAACATAGCTTTTGTTGATTCAAGCTCAAGAGTGAGCTCATCAACCTTTCTCTCACTTCCTTGGAATGCACCTATGGCTTTCTTTACAATTTCAAAGGCATAATCTAGATCTCTAATCAAGTGTAAATATTCTGATTTCATAGTCTCCAAAGAATTTTTAACAAGTTGCAACTTAGGGAGAGTGACCCCAACCCTAACTCCTCTCCATCTCTCATCCACCTGAGCTTGCCAGTAGAGTTTTTCAACCAAACTGTGTGTGCGATCAAATCGGAATAGAGCTTGCACTTCATTTTCAACGGACACCAATAATTGACCTTTCCACCCATAAGTATGCAAAGATGGTGAACTGCTGATTGGCTGCAAAAAAAAATCAGAACTTTCATGCTTGTCATAAGTGACCCCTTGGCTGTCCCTAGTCTCTTGTCCCTCATCGCTCACTTGAAGACATTGCTCAATTTCAAGATGAGTATCAAACTCAACAAATTCTATGAACCTTGGCTCATGATCAGCTCCATGCATTATTAAATCAGATTTATGTTCAAGAACACCTTTAAACTTTTCATCATCAAGAGCCCTATAGTCTTCTAACTCTACTTCCTCCTCACTATCTCCTTGATCAAAGGTTAAGGCAGCCCCAAACTCGATCAGTCAGTCATTATTGATCGTTGTTCTGCAAGTTTTGGTAGCAACATACTCTTCCTTAGTGGCTGCAACCATCTCAAAGGGGTTATTATGGAGCTTTTCCAAGCAAGCTTCTTCATCAAAAACATCTTCCCCTCCAACGGCCGTTTCATAGCTTGCATTGTAATCTGAATTTTGAACATTATCAAGATCAAAGGGAAATTCATTCCACATAGGTTCTTTGTCAGCCTTAGGTGCCTTCACACCTGGATCCCAAATGCTAAAGGGCTGATTGTTTTGATCAAAAGAAATGTGTTCACTTTACTCTTCTTGGGGTGTTGACTCCTTGAATAAGTCACCTCCCAACTCACTAAAACTGATGTCTTTGTAAGTATCTCTCTTCAATGGCTTGGTTTGATGATCAAACCCAAAACCACCCATGTCACCATCACTGTAATGGGGTAAAGAAACACCAATGTTAGCTGTTTTGAATATTCTATCCATTTTGCCTTCAATGAGCCCATCATCTTTAGGTATATTATTGATCTCATCATTAATAGTCACATGCAAACCAAAGAGGTCTTCTTGGTTACTTGTCTTAAATTCTTCATGTGAAAACTCTTGGGAAGTTGGTTCAGCAACAAGAGGAGAATCATTCATCACCAAATCTTCAACATGATTAGGTACAAACACATTTGAATCATCACAAACATCATCACTATGGTGAAGGTCATAAGCTGATTCAATGACACCACTAGTATTTCCTTCAACTTGCTCTTGATTAGTGAATTCATCACACACCATATCTTTGCTAAAGGATTTTGTGAGGTCAATAGTCTTAAAACCATCATTGGATGAATCCAAATTAGGATTCAAGAATGCTGTTTTGATCTTTTCACCAAATGATCCTCATCATTACCAATTAGTTGCAAGTCAATGGGATTGTTTTGGGGCTCTACCACACACTCCTCATGTGTCAAGGTTTCTCCTTCAAACTCACGGTCATTATGATGTGACATGTGCACCTTGCTTGTGCCATCTCCAAAACTTGTTGACTAATTTTTCTCCCTCACGTGCTTACTTGTGGGCTGCAAAGCACAAATGGGCACTTCTTCTTTCTCAGATTCTTCATCAACAACAAGTTTTGATTCTTCTTCCATCATTCTTCTGATATAGTTGACCACAACCAATTTTCTAGGTTTCAATACCACAACACAATTCAAGGAGGAGTCAAGGAACTGTGTTCTTAAACCCATCTATCATGCCTTGATACTCCTCAAATATTTGAGAAGCCTCATGTTCATACTACCTCTTGGTTAGTTCTACAACTTGACTAAAATCCATTGTGGTAACTTTGAATTTTACTGTTCTCCCAAAAGGATGGTAGGAACTTTGGCTCTGATATCACCGAAATATCCCCCTTACTTTTTTCCATTTTTAAACACAAGAATTTCACCCGTTAACGTTAGATAAATGAAAGATAACCAAACTGAGATGCAAGCCTTCACTTTCTAATCACCAAGATCCCAGTGTGGGCAAGGTGAGAGCATATGGTGGAAAGGGGATCTCGTTAACTAAACTAGAAAGCTAGAAATACAATGTATTGGCGGCAAGCCGACCAATATGGAACTGAAGTACGTAGGTGGCAAAGCTAGCCTCTTCCACTTTTCAATGGGCTACAATGAAAGTAAAGTACTGAAAGTAAATGCTTAGGCGACAAGCTAGCCTCTTCCATTTGTTAGCGGTTACAAACATAATGTAAAATACTGAAATGAAATGTTTAGGCAGCAAGCCAACCTCTTCCACTTTTCAACGGGTACAATAGAAAGTAAGTGCAAAATAATAAGAAGAGCTGATCAGTACTACTAATTCAGCGTTACAATATCATGTTCAGATGCACTACAAAGGAGATAAACATATCAAACGATAGCCAAAATGTTAGCCAATAATCTCCAATGTAAATACAAGTATCTCTAGTATGAAAATATGATGAAAAGGAGGAAATATCAGGTCTGATATAGAAATGGCAGTGATCAAAATTTCAGACCAGCGATGCCTTAGATCACCAAAATGCTCATAGCTCATCCAAAAATCCTCCGATCAACCTCAAATTGAAAGCATCAAAAGCCTAGAGGCTTGGTGTCCCAACACAAGCCAAATAACCACCCCAACCAGCAACGAAAAGACCGGCATGCAACCCGAGGCAGATGCAGCAAGAAGTACGACCTAGGGAAGGGCATACTCTAATAAGCCAACTCACCACAAAAAAATCTGAAACTTGGAGCAAAGGGGTGCCCAAGCTAGAGGAATCAACAGAAACAATACGTAGAATGATAGCTAGACTCCTTTGGATGATATGACCAAAAACGTGCTTCAGCCAAGCATGGACCAGCAACAAGAAACTGAAGAGAAACACACCAAAAAGAGCAGCAAACTAAGAGTTATCAACCACCACACCAAAATCAAAATACATCAAATGGAGCCATCTTTGTGAAGCTTTATCTGCAACCTCTGAACAAAAAAGCAATCTCAGTTCAGCTAGGTACTATATCTCAAGTACGAAACTGAAGAAGGCTAGGAGGTATGCATTCCTTGAAGCAAGGGTTCTGAAATAATTTCAACAACACTTCATTATATTGAGCAATGGATGCCAAATGAAGAGGCAAGGCCTTATATATATAGCATTCTCAAACCCAGAAGTTCAAATTGCTTTTCCCTCCAAAAGGGACACTAGGAAGAGGAGATTAAAATATTCATTTTAATTTGTATTTGACTTGACTTGACTTGGGCATCCAATATGACTTAAGCAATATAACTTTATAAAATTAAATATATGTCAAAAATGGGAAAATTAAATATATGTCAAAAATGGGACAACCACATGAGAAACCCAAGTTAAAAACAACTTGAAGTCATGAGTCTAGGCGTTGGGGTCCAAAAAGGTATAATATAAAATCACTTAAGTCAACAACCTGCCAAAACAAGCTCCAAGAACGTTGGAGACACTTCTACATACACAGTCCTGCTAGAAATAGACATTGAATGTTGAACTATTGAACTGATGCTAAAATTGCCCTGCCAAAAATAACACTTACTAAAAATAGCATACTACTAAAAATAGTATGTGACTCTAAACTCCGTTAGAGCACAAACCAGGTAGCCATTGTAACTTACTAAAAATAGTAAGTCCAAAAATGTCCTTTGATGAAAATGCATGTGATACCATTCTGAAGCCCTTTGAAAACCCAAAATGACCCATAAATCCCTCTGCCAAACTCCTGCATGCAACCCCTGAAAACTCAGAAGGAAACCTCCTAGAAAATAAGAAACCCTAATTTTGCCTCCAACTAGGCCACGGGCCTTCAGAAATAGGCTAACACGGTCATTGGAAAGCGTAGGGCTAAAAATGGGTACTTTACAATACACCAAAGGAACTAGCAACTTGTGAAAGGAGGTGAATGGCAAGCATCTTCAACTCTAGTGGATCATTGTTTGGCTATGTCTACCATTCAATAGGGTTAGTTTGAGCTAATGTGGCTCTATCTATCTCTGCCTTATGTTTATTGAATGTTGGAATGCGAAGATTAGTAAAGGCAAGTTATTGTGTGCAAAGTAAAGTTGAATCCTCACTTGGATACTGTTGATGTGTTTTTCGTGACCGCACCAACGCAGAATAAAGTCGCCAACGGCTACCCTATTCTCTCTTGATCAAAGTATCCAGCACGCTAAGATTGCGAGAGAGTTTGTGCGTTCAACTCAAGGTTCCTTTAATGCGAA
>VDFB02169328.1:0-26981 GCA_007258455.2 Sequoia sempervirens
TATATATATATTTGTCAATACTATAACAATATCTTAATTTCTATAAGATTCTAAAATGTTTATGGGATCTAATATGTTGCTAGAAGGTTAAAAGTTAAATGGAGAAAATACCAGTAGAAATAGACTCTTTATACAATAATTGATCATTCAAGAAAAATAATTCTCAGAACCCAATAAACATTAGAATTGAAGTATAATATTTTTGAAGGCACAATTATCAATACAAACTAATAAGAAAAAGTCGCGACGAAAATATTAATCTTCACCTTACAAACAAAAACTAATAATTAGTTGTTCAAGTCCACACCCCTTCACCAACTTGATGCTTCTTGGTGGAGGATCAATGATTTTGTGTGGGCATTCTAGACCCCAATGAAAAGTTCTCCTCATTGACTTTATCCATTTATATTATTTTAATCCTTATTGACTTGTGTTATCCCTTGATGACTTTATGCTTCTATCATCTCTATCCATCCAATTTATCTTTGCTATGGGTAGATTATTGAAATGAAAGCAAAAAGACTTGGCATTAATAATTTTGCAATATTCCAACTTAGAATGGTCATATCTCAAAGGTAGAGGAATAAAATCTTATATATTCAATGAACCTAAACCTAGACCTAACGTGGGTTGTCCCAATTTTATGTGTTTTTTATTATGCAACTTGTGTGCTAAATGTATGATATAAGTTTGTTAGAAAAGGGCCGGCGACGTACGAGGAATCTTAAGAATGGGCGAGACAAAAACATCTACCATTCCAAAGTGGGCCCGCCCACAAGCAAAAACACGGGACATTGTCATCCCACCTTTTGCAGCCGGCCGTGTATGCTGTAATAGAGGTGTCGCTTTCATGGAATAATATTATACTAGTATTTGTGTCCTTTAAGGATGAAAGGGATGCGTCCATATGGTAGCATAGATTTGTTTATCGGTGAGGAGCATAAATGTTTTCTGTGATCGTTAAGTTGTTTTACAGTGTGAGACACGCTTGAGGGAAACTTGTAGACTTGCAAGTACACTTATAAAAAGCCTATCGACTAATAATAAATTTTTATATTTAGGTTAAATACCGTATATATTATGATTAATATAGGGTAAATAATTAAATATTTTTTAACGAATTATTATATTATAGTAAGAAATTGTACCAAAAAATGAGAAAAGTGAGATTGATGGATAATAGTGTCATTTTCTATTCTATCTTTTAAAATGGTTATGTAAATTTTGTTTTGATAAATGTAAAAGTGCAGCTCCAAATTTATCATCCCTTTGTTTTCTGTTTTGACCCCTCAAATGCTTATATCTTGAGAAGGTTAAGGGCACTAAAAGATAGTGCATATATGCCTCTAAAAAATCAAGACAAGGACACACATGTTGATTGCAAAAAAATAAATATTCTATTAAAACTATTACTATTGGTCCAAGATTCATCAAAGGTATATCCATCATACCTAGGTGTCAACTTATGTCAAGGTCCCTATTCATGCATTAGCTACTATTTGGTCTATGTATCTCCACATAGATTTATATGCTTGTAGGCTTTGAATGTCATACATTAAAGACTTTTTCGTCAAGTTTTAGGTAGGAAGGCATGAATATGTGAAACTACACTACTTAAAGTGCAATCAAATGGTCTCACACATTGTGAGTGCACATCTATGAAAGGAATTCAAGTGTGTAGATAATGCTTCCTACACCAATCTAAATAGGAGAGTAGTTGTAAAAAAAATCTTAAACACCTTTACAATTATAGATTTAGAACTGTATGTGGGGAAAACCCTTTCTGGAGAAAAACCCCACACTCCAAAAACACAACTCAATTATATTATTCAGTAACAACAAACAAGTTACAATATAATTGCAGAGCTATGCTCTTGCAAGAAGCTTCACACTTTTCTTTGATTTTGGAATAATTTTGGTTGTATAATAGTACTAGAACAAACAACAATCTACAACTCGAAAATACAAGTGCTCAATATATAGGAGATTACAATACATTAATCAGACATTTTTAAAATCCAACACCCAAGGTTGAAGATGCAACATGGAAAGCACCAAAACCGCTACACATGCATAACGATAAGTTTTCACATGCCACCACATGTAATATTGCAACTACCAATTATCACTAGACCTACACATGCAAAACCTACACCTACCATAATATAATTGCACCTCCAAGGTGCTCACATTACATGCAAACTCAACATGAAATAGAAAATGCCTTCATGTTCAACTCCACTTGTAATAGCAACTTTCCACTTTGGACTCTATCTTGAGTTATCTTCAACAAATGAAGCCCATAAACAATATTATAATAAAATAAGCAACTAAATAAATAAACATATTAAGAATAATCAAAGTTTGAGACACTTTTTTTTCCTAACATTCTCCCACTTGTCGAACACCTTTGAAGAGCTAATGGAAGTAACAATATTTAACTACTAGATATCGTGAAGACCATAAAATCTTAACACCATTTGAACTTATTAATGCTCATTGGCTTTTTTAATGCATTTGCAACATTCGCCAAAGAAACAACCTTTTCCAACTTCACATTTCCATCTTCCACCATATCACAAATAAAATGAAATTGAACATCAATATGATTTTTTTTGGCATGGAAAGTAGGGTTTTTTGCTAAGAAAATGATACTCTAACTATCACAACATATAATAATCTATCTTGCATCAAAAGAAATATCAAAACACAATCTCTTAAGCCAAATAATTTCCTTGCAAGCATGAGTAGCTATCATGTACTCTACTTCTATAGTGGACAAAGTGACTACAGCTTGTTGCTTACTCATCCAATTGATAGCACCACCAAACGTCATGAACACATAGCCATTGGTGGATCTTTCGCTATCAATGTCACCTACCCAATCTGAATCTACATATCCATGAACATGTTAGGAAATATTGCATTTAACCCACAATCTTATTCATTTCCTACATAACCCATGAGAGATAAACATGAATACAATTTAAAATACATAGATCAAATAGACAAAACACAAGATAACACAAGATATACCCTGGGAAAACCTTCACGAGGGAAAAAACCAACCTCAAAGCATCCATACTCCATCATATTATTCAACAATAAAGAAACACAAGAGCTACAATGAATAACTCTGAAGCATCAAGCCTTCTAATGCATTCCCATGTGTCCAAGCATGAATCCACACATTCCATGCCATGCTTCACAAATGCACTCCTCAAGAATATTCAATAATGACAGCCAACCCACTCAACCAACCTAAACCACTACACATGTGTTTGCTTTTATAGACACAAGCTCACACAAAATCCAACTAGTGGTAAGGTAAAACCATGTACCACAAAACCATGTGAATACAAAACCACTAACCCCTTATTTAATATTGGGTACTAAGACTTCACTTTATTTAATATTTCCCCAATATTAAATTAGTATCACATGTCTCCCACACATTAAATAATAATACATTTTTTTACAATACAACATCAAGTTGACCCCAAATAATTACCTAGTGTGATTAACCACACCACCAAGGTGCATCACAACTAAATAATTATTTAATTACAACATTATAATAAATCATTTTATACAATGGTGTACAACACCATATCACAACATTCTCCCACTTGTTGTATATATTATTTAAGGGATCAATACATGAAATAAATCATCATAGCCATACATGAGACCACATGAATCTCCAACATGCTCTCATGCTTCATCAAGATGCCTACAATGAGAACAAAGTGACCACCATCTCAAGCAAGAACTCCTCTCATCCTCCAATGTGCCACCTATGGAAGAAAAGGAACATGTCAAGGTGAAGATGCACCAAACCACAAGCACAAGCATCAAATCCAAGTGACAACAAGGCTCTAACCAAGCTGTTGTCAACTGAAAAACCCACATGATTATAAATAGAATCCACAACACATGCCAATACATCCAACCATACATACCTCCAAGGTATCAATACATCAGTAAAATCATGCCAAGAACATATACAACCTATAAATTGCAACCACAAGCTCTCTGTATAAAACCTATCAATGAAGAACATACATATCCAGGAACTCCCATTGCATAGGTAATGTGAAAGCATATCAAGTCTACCAATCAACACTATACATCAAGGTGTGATCAGTAAATAAAAGCATGAAGTACCAAGAACAATAACAATGATCCACACATACTGTGGGAGTAAATGGTGACTCCCCAACACCCCCAAGAATAGTTGTTAGACCAAAACCACTTCCACAAGAGAGAGAATGGAAAGAAAGCTTGCTTCACAATGCAAGATTGATTAATGGTTGAATATGCTTCAATTGATTGCAATGCAAATGTACATGAGATGCCTTGCTTATAAAGGCAAGGTAGAGAGATAGGATTAGACAAGATCATGACAATTGTCTTAATCCCATTACATGAAACAACTAACAAACTAATCACCTAGGAATCAAGCAATACTAGCTAGATAAGGTAAGTTGTAGAAAATCCAACTAATACTTCTAGAAAGAATCTTATATCCTGAGTAAACTTAACCCCTAATTACCTAGTGAGTGAATTAGCTAGGTACAAGACATTTATTCACACCAACACCCCCCTTAAGTGCAACTTAGGGAGAAGATTATTATGCATACTATGCAAAGATGAATATGAAGATGGGTCCTAGACTAGGCCATGTTAGGTACCCATTTACAAATGCAAATGAAAATGATGCAATCAATCTCTCACAAATGGAGAAAATGAGAAACCCAATGGGACAAAACTCCTCTCCAAAAGAGATAAAAACAAAAACAAAACAAAACAGCATGATGTATGGAGGACTCAATGATACACCCCAAGGACTACATCCATCATGTATTTACAATCAATAACCCCCCCCATAATAAGGTAATATAGAGATAATATATCCCCCCATGATGAAGAAGCTCCAATGTTGATGAAGAATGCCTGAAAACAAAAAATAATCCAATGTCTACAAGCAACACATCTCCCCTTAGGAAGAAACAAATCCATAAGCTAATGAAGAAGCCACTCCATGTCCAACTAAAAGGAGGAAGAATGAAGGTTCAACATGTATGCCTTTGAAAAGTGAGTAGGAATCTCTAATCTTGAATGAGTCACAACATAATCATGGACAAACTGAACCAAGAAACATGACAAATCAATTGAAGGAGGAGACTCAACAATGTCAATCTCCAAAGACAAAGTAGGTGTTATAATAGTTGCGTTGAAATTGTAATCAAAGAGGAGAGAAATCCCCTCAAGTGTGTCCTCCAAATTTGTAGTATGAGACTCCATGAACAAGTTAGAAATACTTGTCAAATACTCATCCCACAAAGCAAGATCTGAAAGACTATGATCATCCTGTTGAATAGAAGCATCAATGACTGAAGAAGCAGGAGGTGGAGTAGGAAGCTCAACACTGGTCTCTAGAATACCAAGGTATAGATGACCAAACTTCTCCTCACTAATATGGTTCACACTCAATGGAGTGTGTGATGCAGTCAAATGAACATTATCATCTTCTGAAGCAAAATGTGAAAAGGAATATACTTGAGATGAATGATCAACCATCCTGATAGCAACAATATCCCTAGTCTCCAAGTCTGTTATGTACACTCCATCTAGAATGAACTCAATTGTTTTATCTTGACCCCCATGAGTAATTTGATAAATAGAAAGGAGATTAGTCGATAAGGAAGGAACACAAAGAACATCATTGAAATTACCTTCCCACATATCAATAGAACCCTTCCCACTTACCTTCATATGTGTAATGTTACCCATCAATATATGAGGTGAATTACAAGGCTCAAAAGAAAAGAACATATCCATAGAAGATGCCATATGATGAGATGCCCCTGAATCAAGAAGCCATCAATGAGATTCAGGACTTGTAGAGGCCACTTGAGAGTTCTTGTCCTTTCATCTTGTGTAGCCTAGAATTAGATGTTGTATTATTTTACTGAGATGATGATGAGGGGGCTTCCAATTAAGATGTTGAAGAAGCAGAAGACATTGATGAGGGTAGTTGAATGTTATTCTTTTGAAGAAGGTGTGTGAGTTCATCAATCTTCTTATTATAACATCTATGCTCATCATGTCCTAGCATTTTACAATATGCACATTTAAACTTCTTCTTTTGAGATGATTCCTCTTTGGAAGAGGGTGTGGACTTAGGAGTGCTCTGTGAAGGAGAATCTTTACCTTGCTCATTAGACTTGGGTGCCTTATTTTTCTTCTTACCTTTTCCACTTGAAGGCCTTTGTATCCTTTGTAAAACGAGCATGAGATGTAGTAGACTTCAATGTGCCCATGTATACCAACTTTGCTTGTTCCCTTGTGAGTTGAGCTACAAATTCATCAAGAGAAGGCATTTTGTATGCATTTCCAAGGGCATCCATTGTATCATAGAATGTAGAAGCAAATATTGAATAATCAGGACCAAGCTTAGCAAGAATAGAAAGTATCAACTATTCATCCTCTTTAGTAACCCCACAATTAGATAACTTCAATCTAAGAGAATTGAGCTTAGAGAAGAAGTATTGGATATTGCCAAAATCTGATGGATTAAGACTCATTAGTTCATTCTCCAACTTAAATTTCCTCATCTTATCTGGCTTACCAAAGAGATTCACTAAAGTAGTCCAAACTTGATTATCTTATTTATTCACACCAACACATACAACCCAAAGAGTTGCATAATCTCTCACAACATGTTTCGACCATCCTCCCAAAACATGAACATCTAGGAAGGAACCATGAAGAGAGAAACCTATAAACCATAACATGTCCTCCTACCAACACCTCAAAAGTGTATTGTTGTGTCAAGTATGATCTCCTAACAACCCCAAATGAAAAGCCTCAACAACATCCATAGCACCCAAACTCATAGATCAAGTACAACATAAGAATCAATGTATCAATGCCAACATGGATGTAAGCCTCTCTAATCAAGAAGATCAAACTCAAAGAAACCATCCCCAAACTTAGAAATCAGCTTAGATAAGCCATCTCCTAACAATCTTCATCAAGGAATGCTATCATAAACTCAAATGCACAAGGAGATAACCATGCCATAACATCCCTCAACATGAATCCTCTATAACTAACTATCCATAGCTCAAGATCCATATCTATGAAAGATAAAGCATATAAACTCATGCTAAACAACCCTCAAATGAGTATCCATAATCAATCACCATGAATTGACTCAATCCCATGAGAAATCAAAGTATGAAACATAACACAACTGAAAGATATAATGGGAAAATACCTCTCAAATAATCAAATGTTGAGTAAACCAAGAGTGGGGAATGAGAATGCTCCTCCAGGATAACCAAGCCATCATGACTCACTCCAAGAACAATCTCCTCTATTGGTCCATCATGAACTCACGTCCATATCTAGGTGAAAGCTCCTTGGTCTTTCTACTAAAACCTCCAAAGAGTAACCATCTCAAGCAAATATCTCTAATCACAAGAGAACTCCAACCATCACCTACATCTCTAAGTATCCACAAGCACCTGTAATTGATCAATGCATGCCAAACTCCAAATGCAACATATCACCATCATGAAGTAATCAAGAAAATGATCAATGGACTCAATACAAAGAGAATCACACACAATCAATGCCAAAGGCCCAAATGTAGAATCAGGCACCTATCATGACAACATGATCTAACCATCTCCTCCTAGGAGATCACATGCACCAATGCAAACATCTTGGTATCAAGAGAACATGTAATATGCCAAACTCTAATCTAGAATCAAGAGTGTACCATGACATCATAACAAACTCACTCTAAGCCAAGAAACCATATCTCTAATCACATGAAGATAACCATCACCTATGATGCATCCACGTCACTGCCAACAACTCTCACTCAACCGTGATACAAGCTACACATGGCATCATGAAAATCATCCTCTCCATGAAAAAATTTGGGTTAGGAGCATACAAGTTGGCCACACAGGACGGGTAGGAACTTAACAAACCTATGAACAAATTTAAACTATATATTCATCACTAAGACTTATTCTTACGTCGACCCACCCTTGTATTTCAAACCGTCCATTCTAGCCCAAATTATTTGAATTCATACTCTCTTCTCATTTTGAGTTCTTATCTATATCTTTCATCCCCACATATTCTCTAGAGGGGGCACCTTCCTAACCATCATTCTTCTTGGAGCATCTTCTTACATTCATTCTTTGTCTTCTTCTACTTCCTTTGAAAATTTGCTACTTCTTTTAATCACACCTCTCTTTCAAAGAGGAACAAATTTGTAGACACCTTAATTATGCTATTTTATATCGTTAATTCTAGACATTAATTAATTGATCTCATTTACTCTCATTCATATTCCCTTCATATAATTAATTAATTAATTAATTAATTTCTAATTAAATCTATGCACACATAATTAAAAAAATAATTTATTATCCTCTCATCATTCCATAATTAATTTATTGTCAAAAATCATTTTTTTCCACTCATCACATTGTACGAGTTATTACTTCTTTGATATATGTTTTGCACATTTCAAAATAAAATAAAGAAAAAATTAATCACCAATTTAAAAATGAAATTATTTTAAATAAAAAAATAAAACAAACTCAAATTTTCAAATCAAAAAATTAATCTCAACTATTCTTTCTTTCATCAAAAAAATCTATAAATCTATTCTTCATAAAAAATTATCACTTAAATCAATTCAAATCAATTATCAATTATAAATATATTTTACAAGATCCTATAGAACCATTTCAACATCCACAATCCATTTATCATTCAAGAAAATCTTCTCAAATAGAAAGAATATTGTGCTTTCTTTGAAGTTTACATCTAATGTAGAGTAGGAATTTTATTTTATTTTATTTTGACTTGAAGTTTACATCTAAATTAGGATAGAATTTTATTTTATTTTGATTTATTCTATTATTCTAAAATTATTGCTTACAAAATGAACCTTTCCTCGATTAATCTTTAAAAGCAAACATGTCAACATTATATTAGTCCATTATCTTATAGTCATATTTTATTCCCTTGAACCAATGGATGTTACCCATTATTTTCTTTCACCATACATAGGAATAAATGTTTTATTTTATATCATAATCAATGAAATAAAAATCCCTATCTAGATAAATAGCCAAAGCTTAAATTCACTAAATAGAATCGTGTGACATTTCATTTCACTATTTGAGCCCATGGAAGCCACATGTCCTTGGAACTTAAGTAGCAAGGTTTACATTAAAATTCATAAATTTTGTTAGCATTTGTAGACGAGAATGTCTTACTATTATTCTAGTTGAAGTGTCATGGTGTGAAATTATAAATTCTTTAATCTAATTATTATCATGTATTTGCATGGAATTCACAAGAAAAAAATAAGGGTTTCTTAAATTATGGGATGATCTTCCATTTCTTTTGTTCTTTGGGTTTAAAAAATTGTTTTCAAATATAATTGATCTAATATATTTATTTTAGTGTTTTTATCTTTCTTTTTTTATATCTTACAATAGATCAATACATCTTTGGTAGGAGATTGAGGTATTTAGAAATGCTTGTTGTAAATGTAATGTCTTTTAGTTAGCTCCTAGTAAGCAAGTTACTATTGCAATCATTAATTTTTTAAATGTTTAGTGATTAATTGCATAATTCCTAATCAATAATTTTGCTCAGTTCTTTTGTTGGTTTCTATTTTAAAAAGTTAGTAGGTTAACGTGTGCATTTTTATTGAGAAATATTTGTAAAATTATTTTTTGATTTCTCATTAGACCTCAATTTTATTCGTTCATTATTAAGACCATTTCAAGACACAATAAAGATATTTCCTTTGACATATTTAAAAAAAAAACACTAAATTCACTTTTTTTAATCTAAACTATTGCAAGTGCATAATATTAAATTGAGGGCCCTTTTAGTCCTTTGTTATATGTTTAAGTCTTTAGTCCATGCCAATGCCTAAGTTTTATGATATGCTCATATGTTGACTCGTTTCACATTCATAAGAAGACACCCTTGCTCATAGGGAATATGATGATCTAGGTGAAAAGTTCATTTACTAAGTAATTATGAGTATCAAATGTCTAAGATCATAGTGTTAAAATAATCTAACAGGGATAAAATAGCTTTAGCAAAGTTGCATTAGGCTTCTTTTACCAATTTATTGTAGCACATAATCCTTTATGTTAAGTTGTGCACTAATTGGTTCATGTGGGATTTAAGTGGGGAAAATCTAATGGGTCATTTTTTGTGTACCTTGATAGTCGTACAAGGTCATTATTTGACAAGAACTATGTATGACCAAAGAATGGAGATTACTCTTCTTGCTAAAGTCTTATCATGTAGAACATCCATTCATAGTTCTTTGGTTGTTGAAAGGGTTGTAGATAATATGTTGGAAAATACATGTGGTCTTACATATGCCTTATACCATTATGGGTTGTAGATCTATGAAATCAAAGTCCTAGACCACTCCTATGAATACATTTCAATGGCTACTCAAAGTGGTACCATGTTCTTGTGACATATAGTTTGCCACCATTCTTATGTTTGGGAAATGAGCATTAGCATTATTTAAGGTACCCTTGTTTCTTGTCTTGTTATGTATTCTTGAGTCATGTCTTGTGTTTTCTTGTCGTAAGGTGTATTTTATTCTCCTCTATAATTTGTTGGCATGTGTTGTGAAATTGGAAGATAATAGTTAGTGTGTATGATCTTGTTTGTGGATCTACATTTATGTGTAAAAATGGGAAAGAATTTAATAATATAATCATTAATATTAGATTACCCTTCTATACACTTCAATCCAAACTAATGGAAGAGTTAGGTTCCTTGAAAGTGCAAGCATAAAATGCCTTCCCCATACATAATAGAAGGTTGGAGGGAATCGGTTGTTATTTGATTAGCGAATTCAATTATATGTTGAATCATTACTATTGGACCACTAAATTGCATATGTGGTAGAATGGAATATTGGCAACATATATATTTGATGTATACAATTGGAGGGTTGTAGTTGTGACTTAGTAGATATTGTACGTATGGGATGGTTCTATCATTCTTATTGGTCTATGTAGTAGTGTATTTTTGATATTATATTATTAATGAATATCCCTTTATGTTTTTTTGTTGTATATGTGAATTCATGGTATGGGATATATAATTATATTACTTGTTAAAGTTTAGAAAAAAATCAGAGTTAAAAAATGGAAATTGTCATAGTTACAAGGATTGTAAAGGTATTTTGGTATGGAAGATTCTAAAGGTCATGAAGGTCAATGTCAAAGAGACAACTTCAAGATCATATTTTGCAAAGATGTTTTAGACCAAATTGTATTTTCTACACATTGTGTTGAGTCCTACATACTAATTTGCTATAGGGCAATAAAATTCATTATCATCATCAAACATAAATGGGCAAGAAAAAAAGGAATTTCATGATAATTGAGGTATAAGGAGATCATGCTCAATAAATAGATTATTTTATTGGAAAGGATATCATTATAATTATGTTATTTAAAGATATATAATAAAAAGATTAGATAGGTTTTACAATATAAAGCATCAAATCGATATGTGTATGTGCCTTCTAAAATAACATTTTTTAGTACCACCATTGTGATCCAACCAATAGAAAAAATTACATTAAAACATTAAAAAATTTGAAGGTTGTAAACACCAAAACCACATATCCAAAGAGTCTTAAATCCATAGGGACTGAGAGAAGAGACAACAACCAAATAAAACTATATATAAAATAATATGTATCAAGTGAAGGATAGTTTTCCTTTAGGATGGATAGATCCCACACTAATAGTTCCTCCAAGGGTAGATTTAGTGCCTCCCATATACACTTATGTGACAATTACATTGAGAGTAACAATAATAGTTTTTCCATATTTATCCTAAGAAATGTTGTCACCTGGCATCATCTCTATATGGGCAAGAAAATCCAAATACAAGACCACAATTGTCAGTATCTTTTCAATTATAAAATATTGACATAAGTGCAAGCATTCTTTGAATAAAATATATCTCAACTATGTTGTCTAATAAATTTTAAGCTTAGTCCTCCTTGATGAAACTTATGTTTTCTTCTTTAGACCATTATATTATAAAATAATAATTTTATAATTACAATTGTAAGAAATAGTTACATATGATGGTCTTATATATTTGTGATTAATTATCCTTTTATATATTACAACTTTTTAAATAATTTCTTACTCTTTTCCACAAAAATTATAAGATATAATATATTTTTGAAAGAAAGTAAAAATTGATTAAGTTAGAAAAAAGTGTTATTGATATCGTACAAGATCTTATCCCTAGTGATAGGATTTATAGAGCATTTAAAAAGTGGGAGAAAGTTTATTAGCACCCTCGTATAAATGCCCTTAGATTCTTTTGTGATGGAATTTTTCGAGACATTAATTTTTTTTTGAAATATAATAGAAATGGATTATCTTGGTCATGGCTATAGACTAATAAATATAAGTTACAACTTAAATATTAAAAATGTTGATATCATACATGATAGTGGTTTTATGGTTTATTTTTTCTTCCTATAAGTCAAAGTTAATTTTTAATGGAAAGTGGAAAGAGATTAAAGTTAATTTTTTTATGGAGAGTGGAAAGACATTAGGAATATTCCTAGAGGTCTAAAGCCAATCACAGAAAATGCAAGTAAAACTTAGACCATTTAGAAAAGGAGTTGGTTTTTCATGGCCATGGATCACAATTTTTCATTGGCATTCTAGACCACCAATGACAAGGCTTTATCTACTTGTATTATTTTAATCCTTATTCATGATGACTTTATGCTCCTCTCCACAAACATTAAGTCCTTAATTTTGTCCACCCATTTTTTTGTTTTTTTTTGGTTGTGTAGGTAGCTTAATCCTTCAATGTTTCAATAAAACACTATTTTTTGAAATGAACGGAAAAGGACTTAGTATTATATGGAAGTGCACTAATAATTTTGGCATGTTCCTTAAGCCTCAAGTTGCCATGTAGGATGGAGTCATATCTTCCAGCTAAAGCAACAAAATTCTATTCAATGGAGACCTAAGCTGCTTTCTCACTATTTTATTATGAAAGTTGTTTCAACATAGAACTTGCGTGCTAAATATATAATACCACTTCCCCTCGCCAAGTGCGTTAGAAAAGCAAGCCTCTCCACATCTTCTAGAATTCTTATCTTGAAAAGACAAGGTTTTGAGTTTTACAGGCATTTGCAAAGTTTTGAAAAAGAGAACAGGGACACGCGGGTCTAAACAACCAGAATCTTCGCCTCCCAATCGGGCAAGGAAAAAGGAATCAAGGTACCGGATGGCACCACAATAGAGACCTTCCTCCACAGACTGAACTGCGGGGCTTAAATTTGATGGCTGTATGACCGTATTTAGAGATTTTTGTCGTAAAATACAATCAAAATTTTAAGAAGATTGTATCAGATGAAAGGGGAGGTTTTGGATAGACTGTCAAAATTTGTATAGAATTATAATGATATATATATTTGATTTATATATAATTTTACTTACACTAAGGTATATCATAAAGTTTTAAGGGCACTTTTGAATAGATAACCGTCATTAAAAAAATGTGTTGACAGGCAAGGTCGACCGTCAAATTTAATCATTTGACTGAAGCCCCCGCGGCAGAAAAGGCCCAGAAAGCCCCGTACAGCAAAGATCCGCCGCAGGAAAGAACCAGATCCAAGTAAAACACGTGATAGCAACAGAAAAAGAAGCGTACTCAACCCTAAATCGCATCAAACACGCAGTAGCAGCAGAAAATTGAAGATTTTCTCAAACCCTAGCGCCCTCCATCGCCCTCCACTCCGTTTCTCTAGCGCATTCCTTCATAAAATGACTTCTATAAATGGGCTAGAATTAATGGGAGAGTAGGGGTTGGGAGATTGAGACACTAAGAGGTTTGGGGAAGGGGTATGTAGCTTGTAAGTTCAAATCTGCCGACCATGCTCAAGCCGTCCTCCAATATAGGATGTGGGCGATTTGTGGTCAGATTTGTTATCTGCAGGCTTGGAGTCTTTTCATCTGGAAGGCTCGTCTAAGTCAAGTATTCCATGTGGGTCGAGCTACCTTTCTTAAATTTTGCATTCAGTCTTTCTTAAGGGAGATTGTTTCAAACTTGGGAGGTTGGCCTAAGGGTGCATCCAAGGGCTTGTGTGGAAATAGATTTAAACAATCAATTACCTAAGAATATTAGATTGATTGGGCCAGGGGTTGATATGCTTCAACCAGTAGTTTATTTAAACAAGCCAAATGCTTGCTTTTTCTACAAACAAGAGGGTCATTTAATTAGAGATTGTCCTATAAGGAAAAACGGATATGCCCAAACTACTATAATAGCAACAACAAATATACAACCATTGCAAAATACTCAAACTAAGGTTCTTAATACAATACTGCAATCGAAACAACATGCTAATGTCCTCTCAAAGGATAACAATCAAAATGAGAGCACATCTACTTACAAAGACACTATTATGACTGATGGCTGGAGAATGGTTAAAAAAAGGAAAGAACCCTCCAAAACTTTTGTTTCGCCAACTTGACAGGTCTCTTCACAAAATGGTAACATTTCCTCATCTATTACTAATGCCAATGTGGATAAGGAATCATTCTTCCATTCTAGGAGACAAAGGTCTCAATCCCCTCTTATGTGTCACAATTCTTTGTCTCCACCTGCAAACTATAACATTTCCTCACCTCCTCTTGCTGTGAGTGGGGTTAAGGAATTATCTTTGCATTCTAGGAGATTAAGATCTCTTTCTCCTCCTATGCGATATAATTCCTTATCACCACCTGATAGACATAGATCCAGGTCTCCTATACCAGTAGTGAAGGAAAATGAGTAGTTTGGTAATTCTATTGTGCTAACCAATCACTTTGATGTTCTTCCACAAGAGGGGGAACCCTCTAATCTTGATTAGACATGAAGCTCAAAAATATTTCTTGGAATGTTAGAGGGTTGTCTCTCCCTCACCACAAATTTAAGGTCAAGGATGTTATTGTTAAGTGGAAACTAGATATTGTGTTCTTACAAGAAGTAAAAAGTAATGGTCCTTGTCTTGTCTCTTCTCTATCCAGCATATAAAGAGATGAATTTTTTTTTCATATGCTACATAGGGAAGGTGGGGGGGTTGTTATTGGCATAGCCTCATGGATTAACATGTTTTTTATTGATAAAGGATGCAAAGATCCTTCACATAGCTACATTTGGATCCGTGCTTTTATCAATGGTCAACCCATTGGCTTATGTTCGGTTTATGCGCCAAACATTGCAAAAGAGATATGTGCTCTTTGGGAATGGATGTCTAATCACCTTCCCAATGTTGATTGGGTGTTATGAGGTGATTTTAATATGGTGGAACACCATACTGATCGCAATTGGGTTACCCATGTCAAGTTAAGTAATGAAGAGTTTGATATATGGATTTTGTGTTGCAATTCTATTTGGGGTTATAGACCCTATTTGTAGAAAAAGGTCAAGCCAAAAATTTAATTGGTTCACTTGGACTAATTGTAGGTTGGGTGTTGATAGGAAACTTAGTCATCTAGATAGGTTTTATATCTCTCTTAACCTACAATTACTCCAAGAATCTGAAGGGATCTTTGTGAAAGTTGACTACTCCACCACTCTCTTAGATCATTTTCCTATTATCTACTCCTTTACAAGTGATAGTTCTAAAAATATGGAATCTTAGTCGCCATTTAAACTTAATACTTCTCATCTTAAAATACCTTCATGTGTAGATGCTTTGATTGACATTTGGAACTCCATTCCTAAGCCGAAAGAAGGCGAATCCTATAGGATATGGTGGCAGACTGATATTTCCAAATGTGTTGATTTATTACAAGCCTTTGGTAAGATATTGGCATGGCAACGAAAATGTAAAGAGAAATCACTACAAGGTAAGTTGGATTTGAAAAAAAAATTACTTAACCTGAACCCTTATGAAATTTCTATCCAAGATTCCATAGCATCTATTGAAACTCAACTACGTAAATTTGTTATGCACAAGGGTCAAGGAGCTAAGATCAGAGCTAGATTTCACTGGTTAAAAGAGGGAAACAAGGGGCCCAAGTATTTTTTTAACTATTTGAACTATAAACATAAAAAAGGAGCTTATTGGGCCAATACAGGTTGAGGATGGAAGGTCTTGTACGAACATAAATTATATCATAAACCTATTTCAAAACTTCTATGAGAATATTTTTAGAGAGGAATCTCATTGGCATGATGTTCAATTAGTTTTAGAAGATATCATCAAAGATGTTATTCCTAGAAAGGTGGACCAAGATTATAGTCATTTTATTGATCGAGACCTTTCTATTGATGATTTGGAACATGCAGTCTTTTCTATGGCCCCTAACAAAAGCCTAGGTTTTGATGGGCTTCCAATTAAGTTTTATCAAACCATGTGGCAACATATTAAGGAATATTTTTACTTACTTTATTTGGAAGTTGTTAACCAAGGATCATTAGGACCAGATATTAACAAAGGTTTAATTAAGTTTCTCCCCAAAGGGAAAAATACAGACCTTATTTCTGGGTGGTGACCTATCACATTGCTAAACAGCTCTTACAAAATTATTGCTAAAGCCTTAGCAAACATGATTAAACCAGTGGTAAAAGAGATTGCTAGACTGGAGTAGACTAGGTTTCTTGGTGGAAAATTTATACTTGATAATTTAATATTAGCTTGGGAGACAAGTGAATGGGCCCAATAAATAGGTCAAAATGCTATGTTGGTTAAGCTTGACTTTGATAAGGCTTATGATGGGATGCAGTGGAGGTTTATTATTAAGATGTTACAGTGGCTGGGTTTTGGTTCCAAAATTTGTAATCATGTCCAAATGCTCTTCAATGAGGTGAATGCACAACTGGTGATCAATCAAGCTATGTCTAATATATTTCCCTTGCAACTTTCAATTAGACAAGGATGCCCATTATCACCATTTTTTTATGTTTTAGATGCTGATTCTTTTGGTTATCTATTGCAAAAATATAATCAAATGAATTTGATCAAGGGTGTGACCATTCCCAATAATGCATTTGTCATTAATTCTCACTTTGTTGATGACAATTTATTGTTTATTCAAAATTTTGCATCAGAAATTGAGAATGTTATGTAGGTTTTAAATTTATATTTTGAGGTGTCAGACTCTAAATTGGATCATCATAAAACTAAGTTCATTATTATTCATGTTGGTTTAGTTCCTAAGTGGATTCCTAAAGATTGGAAGCAGATAAAACATGGATAGATTACTAGGGTTCTTGGCATTCCCTTTGGAGTAGGGGTTACACTGCATGATATGTGGAAGTGGTTCATCAACAAATTGAGAGCTAAAATATTTAATTGGGGAAATAAATTCTTGTCTTTAGCTAGTAAAATTAAAGTTATAAATAAGATATTTTGGCATCAAATGTTTATTATTCTTCTTGTTGGATGCCCTCAAAAAGAGGTTATGAGGACCTAAACAAGCTTATTCACTAGTTCTTGTGGGCCAATTGGGACGAGAAAGTGGGGTTTAAGGCCTCCTCTTGGTTACAATGTATACAACCTAAGCACAAAGGGGGGTTAGGCCTTTTGGATCCCAAAACTCAAGGGATTTGTTTAGCTGCAGAGTGGATAATTAGAGTTGTGTTAGGAGGTGAACCATGGAAAATTTTGGTGCGTCATTGTATTATGATGGCTGCAATGAATAATAGGTGGCATGATGTGGGTTGGTTCAATAAAATTCTATTAGCTTAGTTTGTTCGTGTTAAGGCCTCCTTTCCACTACAATCTATATGGAAAGCTTGGCAACAAGTTTGCAAGTTTCTAAATTGGAGAGGGGATTCCCTACAACGTGGTTTTAGCTTTGCAACCTCTTCTATTTGGTGGAACAAATTAGTTCAATATCACAGATAGCCTCATGTTGTCTCCTTTCCTAAACCAACCCTTTATTTATTCAAAAAAAGTGTTAGACAGTTTAGTGACATCTGGGATTTTAATTCCTATGATTGGGGCAATTGACAAGATATTAAAAATGTCTTTAATTTAAACAATAGGCTTAAGAGTTTGATGATCTTTGTGGAATCATTAGTTCTTGTAGAGTTGCTAATGAAAATCTGCAATTCTTTACATTGCAATTTCTTCAAGAACTGGTTGTGGATTGATCAATACCCGTTCTTATGGTTCCCTTTGAAGAAGATCTACTTGAAGCTTCTTCTGCATATGAAGCTAAATCCAAGACTAAATAAAAAATGGAGTTGTTGCTTCCTAGAAAAAAAATGGCAAAGTCTTAGTGCAAAAATTTGGAAGTCTAAGGTAGAAGTAAATTCCCAGATTGTGGCATGGAAAATTCTACATCACCAGTTTCGTGTAGGGGATAGACTAAAGCATTTCAAGATGCAAGTAGCCAATTGTCTGTTTTTCCATCACAAGGAAACCATTAAACATATTTTTTGGGACAGTTTTAGAACTAAAAGGAAGTGGAACATTATGTTTAGCCATTTTCCTGTTGTGTTTGAACATGCCTTAAGCTGTAAAGAGGAAATTTTTGGTATTAGACTTCATAGAAATATTGTTGTTGATTCTATGAGACATTGTATCTTGTTGCATTTATGGAAAAGTAGATGTTTAGCTATGCTTTCTAATCATATTTTTCCTCAGGAACTAGACACTCTAAAGTTTTACTCTGACATCTTGTTGCAATTTATCATTCTTGGTTCAATGTAGAGGTGGGGGCACAAAGACAAGGATATTAGCAAGCGTCTGGAGGCTATTAAGAATCAGTTTCTATAGCTTCATAAATGGGAACTCCACAATGACAAGCTGATACAAGATTTCTTCAAGTTTCAAGTGTAATTCCTCATTTTTTCATACTCTTTGAGTGTTGGTTGTCTTTCCCAGCCATTTTTGTCATTCCGATTGTTGTTCTCTTTCTGAAGTCTTAAGGTTTGGTGCATTTTAATTTCTTTTCAAGCCCCATATTGATATTTACAAATTTGGTTCTTATGTTGGATTTATGTTTTTTTTTTGCAAAAGCGTGTTGAATTAGTTTTTCCTTCACAGTCCTATTTTTGGACTATCATTTATTATTCTTGTAATATTTTCCTTTCCAGCTTTATTCAATAAAAAAAAAGATGAAGAAAAGGGTGATTATGAGGTTGTGATGGGGCAAATAATTATATTACTCAAAAAAAACCTTCTACATAGACAAATTGTGAAATAGATTTTTTATTTTTTCTTGGCTAGGATAACATGTGATGCTTTAAGCTTATGATAAGACATTAATGGAAAAAAACATGACAATAATTTTTTTGTTACAAATACAATGCACACATGTTACAATCCATGCTTATGGACTAAGGATGATGTGAGACAAGAAAATGACAACCTAAGCATACAACAAAGGTTCATAAAACTAATACACAAGAAAAAGACCTACATAACCATTGTTATATGACATCATCGCATGAGAAGTAAAAGAGACATAGTATCCCTCACACAATAATAAGTTACTTGAATCCTATTAATGAACAAAAAGAGAATTGTAAAATATGCTTCTAACATTGATGTATCAAAGCATATAATATAAAAATAAATTTGATCACACAATTAAAATAAAAAATTAACACAAAAAATAAGATACTAGGACATAGTGATTTACATCTAGGGAAATTCCTTTGAAAAGAAAAATCTCACACTACAAATTAATTCAATGTACTATTTAGTAATAAAGATTGGTTATTATATAGTTGTAGAGTTTTATCTTTTATAGGGGTAATCACCAGCAATATACCTAGATAAAATTTGGTAGCATAATGATACCTACAAACTCAATATGAAACCCCCATCACTAGCATCTAATAAATAGGAAATTTTTAAACCACAAACCAAATGTAGTTTACAAAAATCGTGTGCTAAAGATATTGTGAGAAACCTCTTACACTAGATGGGCCAAACATGAAATAATATTAAAAAAATTAGAATAATAAACACGAGAATGTTTCATTCAAATAACATTGTATTACAGTAAATCACAAGAGAATATTTCATTCAAATAACATGTATTACAGTAAATCACAAGAAAATATTCCATTCAAATAACTACTTGGAAAAGAAGGAACAAATTCCTGCAAATAATGAATAGGTGTTGGAGTGATAAAAGATTCCATCTTAAAGAACTTCTTGTCTTATTTCCTTTTTTTTAACTTTTTAACTGACATTATATATTCGTTTACTTTCCAGTCTTATTATGACCAACATGTACATCTTAAAGAACTTCCAGTCTTTTTAACTATATTATTCGGATGGTGGGGCCCTGGAAATGATGGTGGACATGTTGGAGTGATAAGGCAGCCACTCTAATCTGTCACTAAATATCATGGATGTACTATATTTTTGTTGCCTCTATTTTAATGTGTCTACAAATTTGTCCAATTTCAACGGTTTATATTTTTAAAAGAAATTACCACTTGTCCTAAAGTTTAGCTTAAGGTAAACCACTTACATGTATATTAGTCAATGTTAGTCTTAATAGTGATATTAATTTAGATTTACAATTAAGTATTGCGGACATAGGTAATATGAAATAATAAAATTAAATGTTAATTTGTATAAAAATTAAATATATTAGTTAAAGATATTTAGTTTTATAATTAAAGAGTCTATAAATTTTAGTATGGTAATTAAATTTATTTATTTTTGGATAAAAAAGAATATGATAGAGTGTAGTTTTTTTTTTTCAAGATAAAAAATTATTGTCTATTATGTGAAATATTAAGTATGTGAATATGGGTTAGATATGCATTTGTAAAGATGGCCTACAATTATGGACAATATCTATCTATGTTTTCTTCATTTATCTATGGCTCCTTTTTTATCTTTCCTATTATTTCAAATTAATAGTGACATTAAAATCACGATCATGATTATTGCTATGTCACAAGAGGAAACATTATCCTAGGCCAACCCCTTGAAAAATTAAGTAAAGGATCAAAGACAACACTTTTCAACCATACATTTGTTCTTAAGATGATCGTACAAATCTAAATTCCTTTTAGTGCAAATATCATGGATTACACTAAATCGCATGTCTCTTCAAGGGGCCACCACCCTTGAGAAATTCATATTAGAATATAATACACTTGAATACCTCTTATAATCTAAAAACCCTCTATTTATACTAATTATACTAAACAAACTATTACATCTCAAGCATATAGGATAAGTTAAATTAACAAAAGGGATGACTTACAAAGAATATGTTAAAACCTAGTTATTTTATTGCAACAACCTTAATATAAAAGAAACTAAGAAAATTTTATTTAGGACAATCTAATCCTAACATGTCTTCTTGTAGCATAAAAAAATCCATCCGTGGACATTTTAACACTCATTTGGGCCTTTATTTGGATTTTGGCCTAGTTTTCCTTGATTTAATGTTGTAATGTGGTCAACACATTCACATTAGGTCTTGAGTCCTTATAAATCATTAAGAACTTTATAATATAATTGACTTAAATAACCCATTTTAATCACTTACCAAACCTTATTTCAAAGTGTTGTAAAGTGTTGTAACAAACTTTCATGCTCTTCTAGGCTTGTCATCAATAATTTGACCCTTTCTTATGTTTAAATAACCCCTTCATACACTTACCAGCCCTACTTAAGTGTATTTTTGAGAATAATATCGTTAAATATCATTTAATACACTTTATTTCCCGACACCCACTTAAAATGCTTAAGTGGGATTAAGTCACCAATGGGGCCAACTTAGTCCTATTTGGCTCAAAAATCAAGATTATTTCAAAAATTTGGTGGGATGTATTCTCTTAACTTGCGAGTAAACTTTGTGATGTTGCATTCATTGTGTATAAATATAAGGTTTCCTCTCATTTTTTCTCCCCAATTGCATTCAGCATTCTCATTCAAATCATTCAGGCACTCAAACATTCCTAATCATCTAATCAAGCAATTTTGGATATTTTCTGCAGAGCTATAATTTGGCATATCTTCTATATTCCTCATAGTTTTTTGATGAGTTGCTTAGCGATACATGATTTGCATTTCATTCATCAATCTATTTTTATTTCATTTCACATTTCAAGGTTTAATTACCAAACTAGGTTTGATGAAGACCCTATTCACTAACCCTTAACATTTTCCCCCCTTTGCATGTGTTTTGTAGGTCTTGTGTGCAAATTTGTCAAAGAGCAAGGTGTGAAAATTTTTCAAAAAAAATTCAAATTCATTCAAAGTGGTCAAAACCCTAAATGAAGCTTGGATATATAAGCCCTCTGAAAAGGAAAGATTTTGCATATTCAGGATCTAGAAGAGACATCGAGACAAGAATCTGAGAGATCAAAAAGACCTATTCACCTAATTTTACCAATTCTACCCGATTTATGAGTAAGTTTCCATCTATGGAGAATTAGTCCCACTGCCAAGCCTAAAAAGTGATTTCTGCAATTCAGGATACCCTTTTGGCTGAAAATTGTTCCGACAGAATTTCCTCAAAATAGGACTAAATCACACAACTTGGTGTAAGTGTCCTAGTTGGCTTCAACAATGATTCTTGTAAGATTCTAGAGCCTCTATGTATCACATTCTATTTTCTAGGTACACCTCTTCTGTCTTATTCATTTCTATTATTGTTTACTTGCATTTTTAGTTCATTTTACATATCACAATGTGTTTTCAAACATCTTTCATTTCTTTAGTTTTCATTCAATAATCGATCTATTTCATCATTCTTCAGCATTTAGTACATTTCATTTAGGCATATTTCAATTATATTTGTAGTATTCTTGAGTGAAACCCATATATTTTTAGGATTCCTCTCCCCTTTTAGGTGCAAAACCCTAGAAATGTAGGAGAGCCTATCCCCAAAAAAATTACAATTCATTTTGGTGAACCCACATTTAGAGCATCATTTTTATAATTTCAAGTGAAATTCCATCCTAGAGATACCTTGCATTGCTTCATTTGCATTGTAGGGTTTTAAAGATTGCATTAGTGAAAATCTTATCTAGCTTACATTTTTGCATTTCATTTCATTAAAAATCAACAAATTTCTGCATATTCATATTATATCTGCATCTAAAATCCTACAAAGCATAAAAATCAGTTTAAAAATTATTAAATTTTTCAAAAAGATCACTCTGTGGACTCATTCTCCACCCTGGGTGACTTAGTCCAATTGCAGAGTCTACTTTGCATTTTTTGTTAGCTATATAGTTGATTTTCTTCATTTATGCTTGTTGTTTCTGCATTTCTGTGTTGCTTTCCAAAATTTTGGTTATCAACATTTTATTGCTTAGTTTGCATTACATTTGCATTCACCCCACTTTTAGAAGCCTGTGCATGAGTGTTTGGTTCCCTATTGCTAATATCTTAGCAAGAAGAAGTTTGAGACTCATGGCATCCCGTGATAACACACTCGTTGTGGATCTTGGGTTATCTAAAGCTACTACTCCTAGTATTGTTAATAGTGCATTAGGTATGGATAATACCCTTAGCAACTCTTTGCATTCAAGAAACATGCATGTTGACACACAAACTGATCATATACCACAAGAAAAACTAATTAACATTCATGAGGACTTAACACATCTCCAACATCAAGTGAGCCTTGAAAACATTTCAACCATTGCAATTCCTACTATAGAAAACATCCACCGCATGCTTGAAATTGAAGAAGGTCTAGACATTGTGAAACATATAGTTGAGATATATACAAAGCATCTTCCTTCATGGGTATGTGCAGGATCATGATGGGCCAAAAAGTGGTGATATAATGGGTATGTGGCTAAAGAATTTTGTATACCCTAAATGGATGAAATGAAAAGGGTTTTTAAGGAGAATCTAAGTTTTCTACCAATATAAATTATGCTTTACTTTGAATTTAATAAATAATTATTATTCATTTTCTATTTGAATTACAACTAAAGTCCTGATTGATAGGTTGATTGAAAAAAAATCTATAGCTTTCAAACAATATCACATTTTTTAAATCCAAAACATGTGTCACATTCTATGTTTTGCACACTATAGGATTTAAGCAAAAAAATGAATTTCATGAAGTTTTGACCAAGTTAAGGTGGTCAAACATACGAGTTTTTATATTTTTTAAAAGGTGTAATAAAAAAATCATAATTAATTATTTACTTGGAAAAAATTTACAAAAGAATATGCATCACATCGAGACATGAGTCCTCTACTTATATCTAAAATATTATAAAAAATATTATCATTTTATTGTTGTTAGGGTGGTCAGACAAACACCTACTTCTTATTTTTTCCCTAAAATTTAAGTACTACTACATTGAAATTTCAAATTTTCACCAAATAGATTTAAAAATAAAAAATAAACATAGTAGTTTAGAAACTACATTCAATTTTATACAAATTCTATTCTTACATATTTTTGAAATAATATAGATAACTTATTCAAATTTTTACATCAAGTTCCCTAACTCTGATTTTTCTAAATTTTTTGCCACTTAAGGGCCTATTCTTTTCATGATGATCCTGCACATACCCTCACACTCTAATTCTTCTCAACCCACAAACACTGTGGTTAGCCAAGGAGGATATCAAACTCGTCTCTCAACCATAGCCTCCATTCCAATCTATACCACTCCTCACATCACAACAACACAACAAGTTAGTAATGTGATTCCTTCCTCCAATATTCCTACTAGCATCCCTAATTTCTATGTGGCATTGCATGTTCTATCCTCTTCTACAATACCATATATAATAATTCCATTCACTTTCCCTACCACTATATACACTCCATCACCACTTTCACCTCCACCACATACTACCTATATTGATCCTCTTATAACACAACTTTTCCAAACTGTTTCGTCCATGCAAAAACAAATATCCACCATAAACCAAAATCATAATGAACCACCCACATATTATGTTTGAAGCAGCCCATTATCTTTGAAAATACAGTGAGCACCAATGCCATGAGGAGTAGAGATGCCTATATTTGAGAAATATGGCTCGGGGAAGGGCAATCCTTCTAACCATGTTAATGCTTATAATGCCTTATGTAGTGACTTTTTCCTTGATGATAAACTATTAGCAAAATTGTTTCCTATGACTTTAAAAGACACTGCCTTGGAATGGTTCTCATCTTTACCGAACAATTCAATTCATTGATTTAATTAAATTTTGTATGCCTTTATAAATCATTTCCAAGTGCATATGACTCCCACAAAGCCTTGGTCAATTTGATTAGATGCAAGCAACATGAGGAAGAAAAGATAATGGATTTTATCTCACACTATCAGTCACTTTATTCCCAAATTGATGTCAAGGTTCCTAACCCACATCTTCAAAATATGTTCATAAAAAACTTGCAAATTAAGATTCAAGACAAGTTGACCATAATGAAATTTCCCTCCTTCATGTATTTTTGTACTGCCCTTTGAGATTGTGAAAATTTAGTTAGTAGTTGAGATACAAAGTCCACTTCTAGCCAAGTTGAGAAATCTGAACATGCCAACCAAAACAATTCCCAACCATTTAGAAAGTAAAACAAAGGGTTATTATAGTTCAACCCCCTTAACAACCACCTCAAATTGTCAATAACCAAGTAGCAGTTGTTAAAATAGTTATGCCCTTTAGTTATGGAGATCTGAAAAGACAATACACACCTTTACCTAACACCCTTCAGAACACAATGACTCAACTTTTACAACAAAAAATGATCACCTTGTCTACTATTAAAGCACCTAGTTCTACTAATCCTTTACCCCCAAGCTTCAAACCCAAATCTTCTTGCGGCGTGAATTTCATTCTTAGAAAAATAAAACGATCATTAAAGGGAAAGAACATTACTAGGCGGATGGAAAATTTCCTCGGACCCTACCTTATCACGATCCACATATGGCATTGAAGTGATTTCGCAATCAACCAAAGCAACCATCGCGGGATGGCGGGGAATGGCTTAGATCAAAGGACAATTGATGAACAGTCGCACAAATTTGATCCACAAATGGGACATGTGTCACCCGCCCGCGATATCGCCATCCTACAATTCCCGATCACGGGATGGTGGGCAACCGTTGATCTTGAAGGAATTTTGATCGACAGCAGCGCGAATTTCATCCTTCTGAAAAATAAAACATTCATTAAGGGGCAAGGGGACATTACTAGGTAGATGGAAAACAAGGACATAAGTTTTTTTAAAAGCATTTAGCATAGGGCCAACCAGGACTTAGGAAAATAAAACCCGCGGAGGAAATAAAATATTAAGACCAAAGGGACCAGGCCTAGATGGAATGATGGGCATAAGATGTTTTTAAAACCCTTCAAAAAAGGTAACCGTGAAATAGATCCCGACCAAGGGATTACGTAAACACAAGGGTTTAAGATGAAGAAAAAGCTAAAACCCCAGCCCTAAGAAATTTTCCAACACCATGAAAGACCAGTGACATAAGGCAGGGCATGAGTGAAACATTAGGAACAAAATTTGAAGTTCCATCAGTACAAGCATTGGATAATTTTATATTAATAGTTTTTCCTATCACAAATGTAAAAGGTGAGCACAATAAATAGCATGTATTTTCCCATTAAATGTGAAGGATTTTCAAAAAGTTATAGTGTTCAACTATTGGTCAATTTATTGTGTTCAACTATTAGTCCATATGTGTTTTTTTTATAAAATAGAACACTCAAAACAAAACTTTGAAGTTCCATCACTACCCATAACCCTAAACCTAAACCATTAACCATTAACCCTTAAGCCCTCTCTACCCTCTCTCTCTCTCAAGTCTCTCCTCCCTGCCTCTCCCTCTCTTAGGTCTCTCTCCAGGACTTTCTCCCTCCTACCCCTTCTCCTCTCTTGGGTCTTTCTCTCACTCCTCACTCCCTCTCCAGGTCTTTCTCTCCTCCTTTCTCTCTGTCTCTCAGCTATATT
>VDFB02169329.1:0-22290 GCA_007258455.2 Sequoia sempervirens
TAAATTATTACTTAATTTTTATATTATTGCAATGACATCATGAATATTCAATTTAAAAATACATAACTAAGTAGTTATAGTCAATCATAGCAACACATGTCTAATTAAAATGAGTCAAAGAATTATATATATATATATATATTCAAATCAAATTCCATTTACAATATCCAGTTTTGACTTGGCTCATAGGCCACATTGTCAATACAATGTAATAATTTTACATCAAGGTTACATCATGGTTACATAATAGACTAAGATAGTCTTGTAAACATCCTAGGTTTCTCTTGACAAGAACATGGTTTGAATGCTTTACCGCCCAACCACGAAGTTTACGCTTCCCTAGAATTCTTCCAACTTGAAGAATACCCGACCCTGCATGGAAAGCTTAGCAAGAGAACAATCTGCAAGGTGGAATCTGGTCTATGCTCATACATCAACATGCATTTCTATCTACAGGTTACAAAAGAAAATGCAAGCTCTATGTTATGAATGGCAGAGAGTGTTATCACAAAGTCCATACATACATAATGAACTAAATTGCTTGGCCAAGCATAATAATAATGTTGCAACAACAAGAAATAGGTTTTGGTAAAAGCAAAAACCTATACTCTCTAAACTCCATTTCAGCACCCATCCCAGAAGGTAACTTTCATCATCAAGTTATCTCATAGCAACTAACTACCCCCTAGTAGCATCTACCCTTAGGTGCTCTAGTCTATTAGGTGTTTTTATTCTATTTTATTTAAAATTTAGAAAATAAATCAATGGATCTGATCAATACATTATCCATCCATTTCAAGCACATGTTACATGATTACATTCATCATATCATAGTATTTGTTTAAGGATTAAGAAAATAGGTAAAAAAAGAAGGTATGTCACAAGTATGTGTATGTACATAGACAAAGGTCTATGTGCATAAACATATATGTGCCAACTTAAGTTATAAATTTGTGCATACATTCTGTAATAAAAACCATTAAATCAGATTGCTAACATTTAAATCATTTTCCATTTTGACATTTCGTTTGTCATAAATTCAAGAAATAAATGAATACTAGAACAAGTATGTTTTAAAAATTTCTCACATATTGTCATGTCGTTTGTATCAAAACCAAGTTGTGATATTCAAACGATGTTGTTTACAAATAAACACTCACTGTTTATAACAAAACGTACATGCATAACAAAATAGTTATAGAACGATGTTGTTTACAATAAACATTCACCGCTTAGAACAAAACGTGTCTTTTACAACAAACATGCCATGATGTTGTTAACAAATAAGCATTCACTATTTATAATGGAATGGCGTTGTTTATAAATAAAATAGTTACTAAAATGATGTTTAAGCAAAACATTCATTGTTTATAATAGAACGGTGTTGTTTACAACAAACAGCTTATAGAACAATGCTATTTACAAATAAGCATTCACTATTTATAACAAAACGGGGTTGTTTACAACAAAACAATTACAGAACGATACTATCTACAACTAATCTCATGTTGTCATTAACAAGGCAATGCCATTATAAATATTTTACAAGTTTTTGTGCCATTAAAATTTTGTTATTAGAATCAGGCTAACTAATACTTCATTCATAGAATAGAATGTCCATCATTCAAGGATTTCATCATATAAATGATATTGAAAATCCATTATGCAAAAAAAAAAAAAAATCAAAGAACAACATGCTTGTCACTATGAAACCCAAAACAATCATTAAGTCATATGGCTTAAAGTTTAATTTTATTCTTATACTCAACCTAGCTGATATGAGTGTCAAAAAAATATTAAAGAAAAGATACAAAGATATTATGTCATTCCCTACAAGAACAATAGTCATTTTTCTACATTGTTATCATATAACTTATACTCTGCTAATCGGTTATAATCCAATAGCCAAAGATTGGTGAAGCACTCACATGCAAGAACTATGATGTTAGTTGATAATTTTAACGACTTACATGCCCCAACCTAGCTTGGCTAGCTAGCTGATATGGTGATAAGGAATAGGACTCGACCATGCTAAGGTGGTCGATAGGCCCTGCTACCTAAAGAAAATTGGGTGATCTTACATATACAACCCAATTCAAAGTTGTATTCATTTGTAGACAATACATTCTTATCATTATTGCTAATAGAATTTAAAAAAATGAGAAGAAGACTGCAAGTTTTGGAAAGAAAATACTTGGAAATCAAACATATTCTCCAACATAAATTGAGTTACCTCAAAATCAAGCTTTTTCCTAAGCTTTCTCTCTTGTTTCCTCATACACCCAATTCACTTGCTCGCTCTACTTGGAAAACCTGTCACCACTGTCATTATCTTTGTGATTTTCTTCTTTTTCAAAAATGGTAGAAAGCTTCTTTCTTACCTGTGTGCATGATCTTTGGGGCCATTTGTCTCATAATGGCATTATTTTTTTGCCGCCCCCCCCCCATTTATTCAAAATCAATTACTTAGTCATAGTGTTGATTTAATCCACTTCGTCCATTACATTCATATTCGATTTTATCTAAATCTGCAATATACATGTTAATAAACTCGATCCATATTCGATTTTCATATGGAATATAATTATATGTAAATATATATATTATTAATATATATATTATATATTTACATTTAAACTCATTTGTACATTCTTATATATATGTATATATGTGTATATACATGTATATATATATATATATATATTTGTATATGAATGTTTATACGTACATTTGTCAATATTTAAATAAGAATAGACTTTTATGAAATTCTTATCCTTTTTAATACTTTGGAATACATACTATCATTTTCTTCCAAATTCTCAAAACACAAAATTAAGATAAACAATTTAAACATGAAATCATGGGTTTAACTTTCCACAAACCATTTATTTTCAATCATTGGTACTTGAATCAAGTACTAAGTCTTCATCCGCTAAAAAAATCTACTAACCATGCTTCCTATCGCTCAACTCATCACCCCTAATCACATACTTTCACTTGTAAAATTCATCAGTAATGTTTAGTTCGGGATAAAATATAAGATAATTCAAAAGATCACATAGTCAACGATGTAAACTTCTTTCAATCTTTTCAAAAATATCAAAATTTACATTCAACATATTGAATTTTCTCAATAATTCAATTTATCATATTATAATTAAAAATGTCATAAATTTGGATTATGACACTTTGTCATTGAATAATTGAACTTGCAAAGCACCAAAACACTTAAATCTCCAATATAGCATGCATTTGACATGACTTAACATGTCCATAAAACTGCATGGCCAAAACATCACATCCAAAGGAATGTGGAACATTTCAACAAGCCTTCATCTCCACTTTGCATTGCCATAACACAAGTTGGAACTCTGTCACTTGTAACTTTCACTATAGAAGGATTAATGACTTGAGATCTTGGATATAACACCTTCACATCTCTATTTACTTATCTTTTGAACTGCAATACTAAATATTGCTTTGTGGAAGGATGTAGACCAAAACATTGTGTCTCTACCTTAGGATATGTACTATGAAAGACAAAAATTCTACAGCTTTATACTAAGTGCAGTACACCAAACTGGCAAGGTATCAATGTGTTCATAGAGAAAATATATTAGTACATGCATACCCACCTTTTCATCATGCTTAGACAAAAAACTAATCGACATACTGCAATGCGCACTTGCACCAGCTAATCTCTCTGCATATTGGCTATCTCTAGAGCATATATAATCTTCAACATACTTTTGACATCAATGACAACCAATCTTATCTAGATGCAACAACTCATTCTATTTTTAGAATGGATACTCATTTTAAAGAGGGTACCCATTCTATTTTTAGAATGGGTACCCGTTTATGAATGGGATATCGATCTAAGGATCAAGTTCCCATTCTTGTCGACATTTTTGTTTTGGCCAAAACTTCCCCTCTTCATGGACCCAACTTCTTGCACTTACCCTTGATCTTCATTGAATGGTTAGGGCCTCCTTAAATCTAATTTCAAATCTTTTCACCTCTCTTAAATTAATAATGCAACAACCTCATCAATTTTGAATTAAGAGGTAATACTCCCAATTGCAATCACCAAGTGATCCCATGAGTTTGAAAAAGAGCATAAAAATTCATGCAACAATCCTACTACTCCATCATCACTCCAATGGAATGAATTTGATTAACAATCATGTTGAAATAATTCAAGTGCTTATCCATACAACCATCATATCCATCTTATGGTTATATAACTTAATCATCACTCCAATAGAGTGAAGTTGGTTAACAATCATGTTGAAATAGTTGAAAGTGCTTAGCCATATAACTGTCATCCCCATTTTAAGGGTATAACATTAGCTTCTTCATGCACATTAAACAATACAAAGTATGTCAAATGCAACTTAATGAGACCCTTCACTTTTTTTACTATTTTGTCTCAATATTCTTGTGACATAGCAATAGGTTTGGATTTGGATACTACAACTCATAGATCTATGTCTAAGAGCATATCCACCATCTTGAGTTTCTAAAGCTCAGATTTTGTGTCTGAGAGCTTCTCCATTTTTATCCTTGATGTACTTGTCATTTTTCTTGCAACAAGATCTTCTTCTACACAAGCTCCCACTTGATCTAATATTAGTACAAACCTACCCTTGTTCTCAACAACTAGAATTGAAAGGAAACAAGGCACACATAAATAATTTTTGAATTAATCTTCAAGGAGGGTATTATGTTGTTGAACACCCAAAATAATTAGAGGGGGGGTGAATCAGTATTCTCTCAAACCATTCAAACATTAAACATCCAATTACCAAAGCATAATCAACTGTAATAAGGAAAGAAAGCATGAAACATTCACACCATCACACAACACATGAACACTAGAATTTTTACATGGAAAACCCAAAATGGGAAAAACCATGGTGAGGATTAGCTCACAATATATTATAACTGATTATAGTATATTTTCATAAGTTCTCATTGCAGGTGGACTCACTTTCCACAGAGAAAAAGATGGAAGAGAGATGGTGGCTCATAGCCTATTTTGAACTATTACAGTTGCATCTAACATATGCATGAAATACAGTTCCATTGAATTACAGTAAACAAACTTTATCTAATTCTGATTCAACACTTTGCCTCGCTCTTCATTCGCACAATTTTGATCTTCAACTTAACATTCACAACTTAACTTTGCACCAGTGCTCTGATCAAATTAGCATCATATCATCACATGTCACACTCAAAACATTGAAAACAATCCAACTTATATATTGGCATCAAACATAACATCAATTAGGTCAGCCTAATTAGATGTAACACCCAAAATATAACTTGTTGGTTCAAAAAATTCATACATACAATGTGCCACAATTCAAATCTCAAAACAACTTTTTATAGGTCAGCATGGACCTATAATAGATCCCACATAACACCGTAATACTTACTTAACCTTCGCATACCTTCAAACATATTAGGTTGACTCTACACAAGACCTAAAAGCAAAAACCTTCAATTGTGTATCCATATCTTGACACATGGACCTCAAAACTCAATGCCAACTAGAATACATGCTCTATTATCATTTGGAAACTTATCCTCAAAAGAGAAATGTCGAAAACTCATCCACGAAGAAGCACGAAATCTCCCACACAATTGCACTGTATAGAAAATCACTATAATTTGTCAAGACAAACTCTGTTACTCATATCTCTCAAAGCACTTGCCAAAATATGATGAAAACTTGAAATCAGATACATCTAACATCCACCAAAATTATGTTAGAAGCATAGAGTGAAATATTTATTTATGGAGTGGTGCAAACCCAAAAATTGATGCATTGTAACAATGTATGCACATAATTGACACTTAATTAATTTCCCATATAATTATCTTTACCGTATCAAACCATTATGAAAAAATGTATTTCTCAACAACTCAAAAACTTGTTAGAATTGATAAAAAATATTGGCAGCTAAAATCATCAAATAAGTTACAATGTTGACATCAATGACAACATTGCAACACATTGTTATGTACCTTCCATGCTCATGTTTCCAAACAACATCATCAATGACATTCTCCTAACATATGCATATAATGATTTTTATAATTACAAGAAAGATAAAAATATATAAAACATATAAATAGTATACCATATTAGAAAGGTTTATGTAAGGAAAATCCTTTTGGGAGAAAACACCCACTCCAAAATCAAAAACCACTTTTATTAATTAGTAAAAATCATGGTTACAATAAAATCAATAGGTTATGCCTCTTATAGGAGTTTTAGTAACATATAATTTTGGAGAAATTTTGATAGTGTAACAATACCTACAAGTAGGCTCAAAAAACTCATATACACTAATCCATCCCTAGCACCAATATATAGGAGATTAATAAACAAGAAACCATCACATGATTTTTTGAAAACCATGAGCAATGCCAAGAGAGGTATGGAATGGTCAAGGCACAAATTTTAATTCCCCCCTTGGTATTGGTTTTTTAGACTATTTCAATATATTTCTCACATGTTATCATATATCATAAACAAGAATATTTGACCAGCCAAACTTGGACACCCCAATTTTTCTTTATTCTCCCACTCAAATATGCTTCATGAAAAGTGTCCAAACCTATCATAATTAGTAGTCAAAATTCCAATGCAATCCCCCTCTTACATGCACTTAAACATCATAAGAATATGTCATAAGGAACTATTATTATGATAATCAAGATGCTCTTACTTACCTTCCAAGATGTTGACACATGGCCAAAAATGCCCCCTCAATGTGGGATGCCTACCATTGGAGTATAGGACCACTAGAGGAGGGGTGAATCAATGGTCAAATAAAACCAATTTCAAAACTTAACACACTTGATGATTCAAAGACTCTAGATATTGTATGTTATGAAAATCACAAAGATGTGCAAATAATAACAGAACATTTGAATCAAGGATAATCAACTAAACACATTGTGATATACCATCAAGAAGAAACAAAAACACATGATTTATGAGTGGAAAAACCACAAAGGGTGGCATCACCTCACGAACATTTCCTTTATTAAGCCTTACTACCTAAAAACTTGATGATTACATATTGCATGCCTCACTAGTAATACAAGCCCCACTAGCTACACTCTATGCCTCACTGGCAAAGCCTCACTAGCTACTCAACCTGCCTCACTGGCTTCTCAATCTGCCTAACTAGCAACCCAATATGACTTATTGGAAAATCACCATGCCTCACTGGCAAACACACATCACTTCAAGAGGATTAATCAAAAAACTAGAGGGTTACTTTATTTCCATAAAAATCACTGCTCTGTCAAAAACTTGTCCACACTTACCATAGCACATACACACACTGTTCTCTCTTCAATTTAAATACAACCCACCTGTAATCACATTCAAATCACACAATATTGTGTAGAGGTTAATACATCTCAAGAATATTTGTTGTGCAAACTATCTTTGTATTAACTATCATCCAATACTCCCTGGCAGTGTTTAATTGAAAAGAATCAAGGTATTATCACTTTTCAATAAACTTTAATTGAGCTCATATCTTGAAACAATATATAATACTATCAAGCAAGAAACATGTGACACTGTAATTTAAATCCTTCCTCTCTTGGTTTATTTTCACAAAAACAAGGCATCAATATCTTCAATGCATAAAACACATCATGAACACAATAATACAATGACTTATTCAAAACTTCCTAAATTTGCTCTATCTTGACAAAGACATTGTTTTTTACTTCCTAGAATACTCAACACCATTCTCATCTAATACAACATTGTTCCTCAATTCATTATTGTGTGCAGACAGTTAGGAAACTCTGCATAACTAAAAAAACCCTCAATAACATCCATTAAATTACCAAATACATGACAAATTCCAATATACAACCACTAATCATTGGAATTCAAAAAACTTTTTTGTCTAGAATGTTATTCTTCATATTTGGTGCACTCAAGAAAAAAATTCATCTTTCCTTTACAAACATCCACATAACACCTGACTATCAGGCTTCCCATTTAAAGAAAGACTTCGGGAAATAACTGTTTTGAAGTTTAAACACAAACCTTAGATTTTCATCAACTGCCAAGTTCACAATTGAATAGTAACCATTGATCTCATAATGAGTAGTATAAGACAAACCCTTAACTTGTCTAGCAGGTTAACTTGTGATGAAGGGTCAGTTCTCATACGTGCTTCAACCCCTTAGATTGTCACTTAAGTGACTTTCAACCTTCTATACCCGATCACTTAACGAATATAACAAAAAGTTAACATCTCATTAAAGACCTTAAAGAAACATAAACCCTATGTGCCTTTAGGATTTTTGAAAATTTTGAAAGTTGAGATTGAATGATGAAAACATCAACCAATGAAGAAAGAACAAATGAAGCCATGTGACTATTCTAAAACTTATGTCATTCACCAAATGCTACTGATGTTGAGCATTATACCATTGACTTTGACAAACATGAGGGTTTGAAACCTTATGAGAACATCAATATGCAAACCCCTTCCATTATACACCAACTCAACACACCTTTGTCTTTTACAAGAAGCAACAACATTGAAGATCACCAAACAAGCACCTTTGACTAATACTTATCAATGCCACTTTTGCACCACTATGTACCTTTGTATACACCATGGGATGTAAGGTCCTTTGACCTCAAAACCTCTGACAAAATAAAAAATACCTCTTGTCTTTGGAAAACTCTTTGAATGCATCAATCATCATGAAATGAATGAACAAGCAAGAAACTTTCTAAATAATCTTTGACCTGAAGCAACTCACTAAATGATCTTTATCTTGAAATAGCTTTGTGATACATAAACCATAAGATGACCAATGTTGTAAACCATGAACAAACTCCAACTTTTGATATCAACACTTTGACATGAAGATGACATGAATACATTGAGACCATCGAAACAACAGTAAGACACCAAACCTAGTATCTCTAACATCAATGACAAATCCATCCACCTTTGACATGAGTAAGAACCTTTGAAGCACCAAGAACACTTGCATCAAGCACCAACACTGACATCTTTGACATAAATGACAAACACTGCCACTACCAACACCTACTTGCTTATCAGAGGACAAATTCACTAAAGATGAAAATATTTCCACCTCAAAATGGGATGCCAACTTTCCCATGTGAGGACAAACAACACTAAAGATGAAATAGTAAGCACATACATAGTATTAAATACTGAACATCAAGAATACAAGGTTGAGACACCTTTTTTATAACAAGCACCAAAGGTGGTTGAGCTATGATACTAAATGGAAGAAAGTAGGGGTGCAGAATACACTCCATGCACTAATCTATGAGAGGAGGTATGTGTAAATAAATGAAATCTTTGAACTTACAAGGAAAAAGCACAAAAGCAACATACCATAATAGAGTGACTTATATAGGGAAAACTTCCTTTCAATAAAAGAACCGCACACTTCAAAGCATTTCAATGTATTCTTTAGTAATAAAAGGTTATAATACACCTGTAGATTCTAAGCCTATACATGAGTATCACCAATGAGAGATCTGGAGTAATTTTGGTAGCATAATAGTACCTACAAATATTCATGATCAAAACATCCATCACAAGTACTTAATAAATGGGAAAAATAATACATAAAACCATCAAATGGTAACTAGGAAAGTATAAGCCAAAAGCACCCAAAAATGTGGAACCCAAATTCCTAGTTAAAAATCCAATGCCCAAATTCCAAGATGAGTCCACAAGGTAAAAACAACACATTCTTTTCACCTACTATAAGTTTGTCATAATCCACTCCCTAACTTGGGTGCTCTATTTTAGCTTCATTATCTCCATTCAAGTATGTCTTATGGCATGTCATAACTCACATCATAATTTGGTCAACAAGTATAACTCCCTCCTACAATTTTTTTATGTAATAAATATTTTACTTTTTGTGTGGCGGACCCAACTTCTGAAAGTCATTTATTTTGATTCAAGAGGCCAATTGGGCCCTTTTTTTAATTGTAGAGCTCAAAGAGATCTACATATCAAGCATCTGGAAACAAATGTCGAATATCATAGGATTATTTTTGGGGCCTAAAACGACCTCTATAGCCTAAATTTTGAAAAAAATAAAATCTACAACCTAAAAATTATGTTTTTTCATTTTCTTAACATTAGAAGCAAGATTGAGATACATTTCTTAACAAGTATAAGATACACTCAATGTATGTGTGACCTTTATGGGGATGACATTATTTGAGGCTCCATAATAAATGATGAAGTTATTCAATTAGAAACCCACAATAAAAAGACAAAATGTTTTGATTTTTCATTACGAACAACACATGTAGTAGCAAGGTCAATCAAAGTAGGTTAGATTAAGATTGTCAAGAATCCTTTACCAATTTCCAATAATCAAAGAATTAATTTAAATTATCTTTAATAAATTTGACCAGCTTATCAAATTAGTATGGTCAAGATTGAACTTCAATTATTCAGTTTGAAATATCTGAATTTTTATTCAGATATTTCAAACTGAATAATTGAAGTTCAATCTTGACCAACTTATAAGCTGGTCAAATTTATTAAAGATAATTTAAATTAATTCTTTGATTACTGGAAATTGGTAAAGGATTCTTGACAATCTTAATCTAACCTACTTTGATTGACCTTGCTACTACATGTGTTGTTAGTAATGAATTATTTATCTAAGTAGATAAAGCCTTTCTAATAAAGACAGACCTTGGTTGTTGGATGCTCATAGGTACTTTCTCCTTCACCTTTTGAGTCTCCTTTGGCTTCTCAATCCCTTTATTCCTTTCGCTTCCATTCCTTTTTCTTTGTTAACTTTTGAATTTTGAGGCTTTGTGAAAATGACAAAACAGTGACTATTTAACTCTCCTGGGCATACTCAAGGAGCCCCACCATTGAGTTTCCATCGAATTCTGAGAACTTCAATTTCAAGGATGTCCATACCCTCTTGTCCCATACTGTGAGAACACATCTACATCATTTGATTCATTTCCAACAATGCTCATCCACCAAATTTGTTGTCAGGACAACCACACATGGTGCTTCAAAGGTGACCCTTCATTTGGTGCTGACAAGTAGATGTGATTATTATAAGGCACATAGTTCCTTGATATGGGGATCACTAATTTATTTGTGGAAGTTATTTCTTACTAGCAATCACTTTGTTTACCATTTTCTGGAGAAGTGGGTCCGTAGGAATGGAAGAAACCCCTTTTTCCATTGACAGTTGTATGGTTATCCTCAATATCTATTGCTTGGGCATGGGCATCTCCGAGAATTGACCCAGGCTCTTCTCAAAAGAAACTGACACCTGGTAGTTGGGCATTAATAAATAAGCAATTTTGGTTATCCCCAGTTGGCCTCACAGCCACAAGATTTTGTTCACCAAATGGGTCCATGCACTTCTTTATCATCTAGGTAGGTGAGCCAATCATTTGTCTAGTCCTCTTCATGTTAGCCCAGTTAATAATGGAGACCTGCAGGTGGTGGTAAAACCAGTCAATGACAACATTGTACTGGGTTTTAATAGAATCTAACTGCTACCTATGTCCTTATGTTGCACACCCAAGATTTCACATACAGCAGTGAAAGCAGTTCTGTTCGTTAGGTGTTGTTTCTCATCTCTGTTGAATTTTGGGAAAAAAATTGGGATCTTGTGGGTAAATCATTGAGTTGAGCCCTGGACTGGAGGGCCTTCTGTTGCTCTCCATGATACAACAGCCATTCTTGAAAAGTTTGCAGTATGAGGCAATATTGTTTCTAACAAGACCAAAGCCTTACTCAAACTTACACCTATTTCTTGTTTCTTTCTTTTTAATTCTTCTTTCTAGGCTTGAAGGAGCACAAATAAATTTCTTTTATCTTTTGTTTTTCTCCCAAACTAAGCTTGAAGTTTGAATTTTTGTTGTAGGTAAATAATATATTTTCTTTCAATATGTCTATTTTTTAAATCTTTTCTTAATAGTGTTAAAAAGATTTTTCAGTGAGGTGGTGTAAGTGTTAAAACTCTAGGTTGTGATTTGTTTTTATTTATTATAATTTATCTAAAATTGTTTCTTTAGGTAATAAGTTGGGTTGTTCTTCCTGTAAGAGAAACCCTATTACCTTTTATCTAATACAATGGTAATTCTTTAAAATTCGGTAGGTAGGGGAGAGGGCCCAATAGTGGTGCACCCTGACTTTATGGATCGACATAGCAATGAACATGCAACATTGACATTAAAAGATTATATCCCCGAGTGGCCAAGGACATGGACAATTCAAATATTTTGTTTCACCTACATAGACCAAGAAAAAATGTGTCATCAACATGTTTTTTGTTGAGGGGTCATAATAGACCTCCCAAAAAAGTTAGAAAAGATTATATCCCCGAGTGGCCAAGGACATGGACAATTCAAATATTTTGTTTCACCCGCATAGACCAAGAAAAAATGTGTCATCAACATGCTTTTTGTTGAGGGGTCATAATAGACCTCCCAAAAAAGTTAGACCAATAGTGGTGCATTAAGTCATGTTTTTTAGTGTGTCAATGTGGCATCATTTGATTTGTTGTTTTTTGAATGTAATGGGCATATTTTGTTCAACTATTGGGTCCACTCTTACAATTACTAGTTCCATACTTTTAAAATATTGAGCTTTGAATGTACATGTACTATGACAACTATTGGTACCCGCACCACTATTGGGTCCTCTCCCCCAGTACTTGAATGGTTATCTCGGACAATATTTCTAAAATTTTAAAGGATGCCTTTTTGGACAACCGGTAACCAATTAAGATTCAATTGCATAACTAATGGGTTATGTTGGATAGTTATACACCCTACAAAGAACTTTCAAAATTTTATTGGTAACACAATATTACAAGATCATCCCCAATAAAGTTGCCAAAAAATAAATGTTGGTGTGAAAATTGACATTTTAACAATTAACAATAATTTTAGGACACAACCCTCCTCTATTTGAAGGGGAAGCTCCCTTTATTGAAATCTAAAACCAACACTATCTAAAAAAATTTATAAGCTATATGCATTAAAAAATAAAATAGGTAAAACTTGAGAGGAAAAGAATGTGTATTAGGTTGAATTAAAGCAAAGGTCAACCTACATTGGCAACATCTAACAAATGTTATATTTGACCATTAAACATTCTCAAATATTAAAAACGAAAAATTATACCAAACTTAGGAATGCCACAAAACTCAAGAGAACAAATTGATATCACCAAAGATCAATCAATTGATTTTTGTTATGTCTCCAAAAATTTAGACCAGAGAGTCTCTATTATCTCTGCCTTGTACAATCTTCATAAAAATGCCAAAAGTCTTCTACCATAACGAAGTAACCCAATAAATAGAGAAGTAAACAACTATTAGTTAGTTAGATGTTGTTTTGATGGTGGGGGATAGGTCTTGGACTAAACCACTTAACTATGATCATCTCCCCTTCAAATGCAAATAATACTTTACCATCAACCATCTAACTATTGATGTCCACTCTCCTAGCACAAGGGTGTAGCGACATGGCAGAAGAATACCTATGAATATCACTTAATTATTCATGCATATGGCTCACAAGCTAACGGCTCCTCTCAGGATGACAAATCCTCTCAAGGTATTGATTCTCATGTGCCTAGTGTGTCTCTGACATGTCCTGCCCCTATTGCTCCATCACTCCAATCACTCAGCTTGCTATGCCTTCCGCTTCAGTTCCAACTTGCTCATGTGGTGGCAGTTCATCATTGGGCTACTACGCCTAGTTATTTCGTTATTTCTTATGTGTACAAAGATGGGTCCTTTGTGTAGGATTTCCTCCCTCCCCCCAACTTCTCCTTGTTTAGAGGACTTGGATGATAAGATTTCATAAACTATTATATGAAGGTGGAAGAAAGGTCTTCCTAAATCTATCTCCCAATCTCATTCTAGAGTGAAGGTTGTGCAACTAAACAAAGTTGGGTTTGGCATTGTCTAAGAGGAGCCTAGGGGTCCATGTTTCTTTTTTAATTAATATTGTGTGTGACAACTTAGCTATAGTTGTATATCACTTTGATTTGCCTTGTTGGATTGTTTGGTTTGTCTCATACCTCATGGTACTTGTTTTGTTTGTCAGTTGGTTGTTCTTTTGTACAAAGATTTGTGCTCTTTCAATCCCACTTTTATCAACATAAAAGAAAAAAAGTAAATTAAATTTAAAAAAAAAACCAATAAATAGAGAAATAACCAACTTTTAGTTAGTTGGACTTTTATTTAAATATATTTGAAAATAGAAAGATCCCTTTAAAATGAAATGACTTTATTCTTATAATATACTTGAGTTTATTTATAAAAGTGACTATAAAATAGTCTAATGTAATTAGTACTTCAATGAAATAGTGTTCTTTAGATGCTCATGTGTTTCCAATTGACCAACCAACACCCAATCCACCTATCCCAATCATATAGACAGACATTCATTGTCAAGCTAAATCCCTTTGTTTTGAAGTTTTTGCATATCTTCCTACCTTCTCAAACAAATCTCCAAGTAGAAATTCAGCATTTGACTTCTTTTTATAAGACATATACACGTCTTTCCTTAATTAGTACTTCAATGAAATAGTGTTCTCTAGATGTTTACGTGTTCCCAAATGACCAACCAACACCCAATCCACCTATCCCAATCATATAGACATAGACATACATTGTCAAGCTAAATCCCTTATAAGACATATACACTTGTTTCCTTGTTTGATATGAACCTACCTTGAAAACCTACCATCATTTGAAATACCAGCTATAACTCTCTGTGGGCTTTTAATCACACAAGGAATCTCCAAAGTATCCCAAACACCAAGCTCTACTATGCCACCCAATTTCTCAATTAATCAAATCTCAACAAGAAGAAAAGTTGCAGCAACCATAACTATCACTACTTTAAATTGATTCTTGAATTGGTTAAGACTCATCCCTTGGTGTCCACTAAGAGCACGCATGTAATCTTTGTGGCTTCTTATCAAGTTACAGAAGACTTCAGACACCCCCCGAATGACCATTTGCATTTTTTTTTATCCATACCCAAAGTAACTAGACCATCAAAAATAAATTTTCATAACACGACAGCATGTTAACTTCTCCACCCCAAACAACTACAATTATTCTGAACATGGAGTCATCAATAAACTTTGAGCTGAAAAAAAATTGTGACCATATACATCAATTTTTTGAAACTTCTTTCTCCAGATTTGATTATATATAAGTTCTTAAGAAAAAAATCAAGTTATTTATATTTAATAAATTTTCTTCAGTTTTAAAACGAACTTATTTCAAAGTTTCAAAAAATAATAATAATATTTTTTTGTGGATCAATTATTTATTTTCTATGCTCACCCATTTCAACCTGTAAAGATATTTCCATAGAAAATTTAAGCATTGAATTACCATGAAAGTTATATAAAGAACAAAAAGAAACTGCCATCCAATCTAAAGTTTGATTTCAAATATGAAAAAATAACCTCAAATATTATGCTTTTTTGCAATGAATTTGCCAGGATTTCTATAGAAAAATTAAGACATCAACTCTTAGTATAGTCTGGCCCAGGCAGAATGCACCATTCTATTTACAGAAAATTCAAGTCAATTCAGAATGTTATATTACTTGGCAACTTCAAACAATTGCAAAATTAAGTCACCATTGTAAAAATAATCAAATAAATTATACTACTATTATGAACTGCTACAGGTCTGCTACAGAACTTAGACTCTTCCGAACTTAACAAATAAATTACACTACTATTATGGTCTGCTACAGGTCCTTGGTTGAATAAAATCAGGTTCAAGTCATGACAGAGCTCCAAAAACATCTGAATGCACAAGCCATCCATGTAGCATCTCCTAGAAGCATAGAAGATGAATATGTCTAGGCAATTCATGCCCATTTTACTTGCTAAACTACGGACACTGTCATTAATCTACTTGCTTCAAAGGGTGTTAATGGCATCAATTCCATAAGCCAAAGAATTAAGTGTCGGATGGTAAGACAAGAAGCAAGTGGATAAATCCTGTTATAACTGTCAATAGAAGATAAGGTGACTGACAAAGAGCAGGACAAGACCTACTACTCACAGTAGGTTAAAAAAACCTATGGGTAAGGGTTTGTCTGGGCAAAAATTTAATAAGGCACTGCTTACTTATAGAAGAGTTTTACCGATAGGGGTAACAACTTAGCGGGAGCTTAACCTTGGGAAAACTCCTAGTTAAATGGCAGCCAGGCTCAGAGCAATGAGCACTGGGATAGGTGAGGCTATCCTAGGACGGGATAGGATTAGCTTCACCTCTGAACATCTCTAGATGCAATGGAATTTCTAAATGGACCATTGATGCTCATGAGAGATGGGTTCTTGTTGAACTCCTACTCAGAGCATGGGTCAATGAGTTTGACTCAAAACTACGGTTGAATCCTAGTATGCAATATCATAAAAATTTAGCTGTGTTCCGTTTTCCTGTACAAAAATCATAAGATCTTCTCAGATCTGTCTAGATGTTCTATGAGCATTTTACAACTTCAAGTATAAATGTATAAATCGAAGTTCAACCCAGATTTGCCATTATTCTAACAGAATTTCCCTACATAGAGCTAAACTGTAAATCAAACCAATAATCCAATGTCAACAGCCAAGCACTTTACAAACGACATAAATGCAATAATTGAAAATTATTCCATTGCTAAAAATGTATCAATAAACTAAATATTATTGCAGTTGGCCCATCTAGCAAATAAGCATTTGGTAAGATACCATTTGATCTAAAACAACTTATTCTTGGAAATTTTATAAAAGCAAAGAATTCCAATCTGGAGCTATCTTTTCAATTTCTAATCCACTTTTGGTTTATGCAGTAATTGTCACACTGCATAAACAACTACCCAAAGGCCTAATATCTGTAGTTTGCCACTCTGACCCTGGCACCGCCTGTGGGTCATATGCAAGTGTCTTATAATAGGGGTCATTTTTGGTGGAAAAGAGCAACAGATTCCCCCCCAGGATGCCAAAACAAAAGTTTACACTCATGCTTCCCACAAGTGGCACAGGAATCCTTTCCCATGAGCTGTCTGGGGCGTTGAAAATTGCCAGCTTCCTATCATTTTTCCACTCTATACAGAAGAGTCTATTGTCCAAAACAGCATTGGCAATAACCATAGCACATCCATTTTTCATTTCTTCCCATCTATGATTTGCAGGGTTGTAGATATCAATGCACCTTGAATATCCTATCATTAAGCTCGACCGGCCACCCATGACATATAACCTTCCTTCAAGGCTACAAGCAAAGCAACCCCACCTGGGACGCCTTAAACTCTCAGTCAATGTCCACTGATTTTCTTCTGGATCAAACACCTCAACACTAGAGAGAGTTTCACCTCCCATTCCGTGACCACCAACGACATAAACCAGACCATTAACCTCAGCACAACCAAAGTCATAGCGAGCAACGTTCATGTTTGGAAGCTTACTCCACCTGCACTAACCAACATGGAAATATCTCCATAAATGTTTCATAAAACAAACCAAAGATCGAAGACAAATAGCTAACATTAATCACAAAAAATTTGTTGTCTGAGTTTTCATGACAATAACTTGTATCAGATACAAATTGCTAATCGGAGGAGTAACATACATGTTTAGTGCACAATCATATTTGTAAACATCTGCTGAAGGGGTTGCAATACCAGCATCATCTTCAAACAAGCCAGCCATAACGAGAAGTTTCCCGCCCATCACAACAATACCAAATTCTGTCTTGGCAGGACCAGGCATAGGTGGAAGGGACTGCCATTCAGCCTTAACAGAATTAAGGACTTGCCAGTAGATTCTTCCTGCTTCTTCATCCTTTGTCAGTACATAAAGCCACTCTTCTAATGTACCTGCCAATTTTCTGGATGCATAGAATTCTTTGCTCTGAATGAATTTCCTCCATCTCTTACAAACAGCTCTCAAGGACTGAAAATCACCACGCGGAACAAGTGCAAGACAATGCTTAGCAACATCATCAGGAAGCCCTGGTAAAAGGGAAGATTCGGTTTCAAATACACATGCAGCATCTGTTGATACAAATTCATGCTGAATGCAAAAGTTGATGGAGATCTCAGGATCAGACATTATAGTGTTTTTCCTCAACACTTTACAGATTGTAGTCATTTGCAAGCTTTCTGAAATGTCACTTATCACAAGGAAACCAGTTTTCTAAAGGCACTCCATTTATCAATAATTCATGTGTACATCCTGTGGTGAGATAATGGTTTCACGTGTGCAACAAAGATTCAACAGGGTTAATTTGTTAATACAGGTCATTAATGCTTTAACTCTAGCATCATGAACCTTTCCCATGGGCAAAGAGATACAGGATAGGGATTTTCATTTGAACTATTACCTACCTATGCATCAGCTGCCCCTCTTATAATTAATACAAATATAATGAATGTTATAATCCACTATAAGCTGCTTCATAAGCATTGGAGATACAAGTTGCAATTTTACAGGAACAAGGTTTAGAGGATGCTAAAAAATATGCAGATCCCCTTTGTATTGCTAAAGAGCTTTTTATCTCAAAGAGAAGAAGAGTCAATACTATTACTATTCCATAAGTGGACCTGAAGCATATCCTTGTGAATATCGTGTTATTTGACTCAGGTTTACAATACCATGAAAGTTTGGTGGGGGCAAACACGTCCTTACCTGCAAAAGCATTACAGCAACTGCTTCTCAATCTCATACAAAGCAACCAAGATTCTACCATATCCGATCTATTTTAACATGCATAAAGCAGCAAAAATACAGAGTATTCACATCTGAAATCAGAAAATTACCGCTTGTAGCCATGGAAATTTTGTCAAACTTAGCCTCCTTTGCCAGCCATCTTACAAATGCATCCAATATGACTGCAGCCAAGATAGGAAAAAAAACAATCAAAACCATACATAGTAGTTTTTATGCATGTTTCAATCAATTATCTCAGCAAAACAACATTTTCAGTTTGTCCCAGAAATAACATCGTCAAATAACGATCAGACTTTAGTGTCAATGGACAAGCAATGAAAGTCATGAAGCCAGAGAATCACAGCTGTCAAAAACCAAAGATCTGCACTATATCACAAAGCAATGAATGATATATATATTTATTCGGTAGTTATAAGTATCATCGCCAGAAAAAAACAATCTAATTACCACATAAAGTAAATACCACAGTTGACTTATAATGTGGTCCTTTTGAGAAAAGGCTAATAATAGGCTTTCTTCATTTTGAAACAAGATGTCATTTTGATAGAGAAAATGAGATAAGATTAACTGCAAAAGCCATCTGAATTCAGACTTCTGCTTTCCATCAGAATTCAGAGTTCTGCTTTCAAAGGGGAAACTTATGGCAATAGCTGCTTATCAGCATAAAATTTGGCCCCTGCTGTAAGGCATACTATCCCATCCCGTGTTAAGGCATCAAACATCCTATAGATAAACTTATAAAATTTGATATACCATGGCAATCAGAAATCATCTGTTCAAAGCATTTCCAGGCTAAATAAAGTCCTTCAATATGTAGAGATACCAAACACTGAAGCAATACTAAACCAAATTGGGATTGGGGTGCTGTGGGGCCTTAATTCAAAATATGAAAAAACTCAAATGGCACTGAGAGGAGACCGGGCAACAGAGTTGCACTGATGTCATACCCCCAAAATAAATGCACAGATTCTCCCGTAAATCTGAGATTCATAGACCGGCATTGCATCAGAGCTAATAGCTTGTCACTGTTATCAAAAACCACTGGGTAAGATCAGCATTTTTCCAATATATAAAAGCTTTTTGACATCCATCCCCTACGTGACAACGAAAATGCAAACACTAGTAACTCCAATACTTCTGGGTCTCTCCATAGAACACCTACAGCCTATTGAACACCCAAACAAAAATACAGCAGCAAGCCAGAACCTCATGATCTCGCTAATTTGAAAAAAGTACAGATGCCAAAGAAAATCATTGGTGGAGAGCTAAGGCTTCATAACAAGTTTCTGAAAATGGGTACTAACGTAACATATTCATCTCTATGCCTACACTGTAAGAATGCAAATGAAATGAAGTAAACAAAAAACATATAAATCAAAGGATATGGGTGTCTGAGATTGATTAATGTAACAGGATATCACAGATCACATACCTCTGAATTCCTTGCAGTGAATATGCCTCTCACCAAACCATCTCCAAGGGAAACAAGAAGCAAATCTGGTCAGCACCCAAAACAAAAATGATTTCACCAACAACACCCACAACAAAAAAATGACCTCACCAACACCCACGATGCAAAAAAAAAGAAAATAGAGCAATGCAAGAGTGCCTGACAGAAGGAAAATACCTCAAATGAACAAACATTTATAGCAAACTAAATTTGGGTTTGAGGATTTGTTAAACAGATTAAGAGGGATTAGAGAAGGGGTTCTATCTTGTTTAACCAAAAGAAAAAGGAGCGGTGCTTTGAAGAAGCTGATGTCAGAAGGATAAGAGATCAAGTGGCCATTTTTAATCAAAGCTGATATCTCTGCTAATACTAACAGTAATTAATACAAGCCGCTCACTTTCCCATAGTATTAAACATTCCATGGGTAAAATGTTAAACGAAACGCGTCAATCAGTTGTCTGTTCAGGTCTATAGCCTACTGTGCTGGATGCAGATTTGACCTGAAATAATAATTAATTAAAATTCAAAAACACTTTTCTTCCATCTAACCCGCCAACGGATGATTACTCCAAGTCACTTACCCATTGGTTTGCATTTGAAACGGTCTAAGGTGTTTATCTTCACATGCCTTATCTCTTCGATCAGATTGAATATTTTAATGCAGTGGTATGTTTTTATTGGTTGTTTCCAAGTGCATATTTGGATATTTAATACAGTAGGTTTGATGACGGCAACGGCCCACGGTTTTATTTATAGCAATGATTCCAAGCCAGTCGTGGATGTAATGTAATGTAAGGTAAAATATCCCTATTTAGTGGGAGATGGTCTGTGGTGGGGAAGAGATATAGGTGGCACACAGAATCCAATAGGGTGGGGATTAGGTTAACACCTGTCAGTTTATGATTGAACAAGTCACAAGGTGCATCCCACGTTTTGTTTTAAGGTCTTTTAAAATTAGTTACCTAATTTGGACACTGTTTATGTTAAATGGGTTCTTTTAAAATTAATTAATTTGTCTTTGTTTTATGTTTTTATAGGAGTTTTAAAAGGCATTAAGTTTTTAGGTGAATATTTAGAGGAGTTATTTTGGATTATTTGACTAAGAGAAGATACTACTATCAATATATATGTTTTTAATATTTTGTAAGTTTGTGGGAATCTTTTAAATTATATTAAATTGGGTATTTAATTTTATAGTTTCTTTTATATTTATGATTAGCTTAATTGTCACATGGCTTGATGAAGGTACAAGGGACAAGTTAGGACACTTCTACATCTTAATTTAGGAAGCTCCATAATGCTTTCTAGGACCACCCATTTTCCTTACTTCAAGATAAAAATAGGTGAACGTTTATTATCGTTACTAATACTCTATCTATCAAAGGTCAAAGCTATCATTTATAAATCAAGTTCACATAGAGATTCAGTGCCACAAATCTTGAGCTCACAGTCGCATTTGTGGTCATGAACATACACAAATTCTGAGATTACTAGTTCATATTTCACCATTTTACTTCCAATACATTCAAATTAAAGTGATTCTAAGCTACAGTTTAATCAAAATAGTAGACAACTAAATTTGTTAGGGTCAAGGTTGCCCAGAAGGTTCAAGATCACATTCATGAGGTTCAAGGTTGCACTTGCCTTCGCACAGTTCTATATTTCACAATGCATGTTCATCTCATGGTCATCCATTTCCAAATATAGTCTCAAATTCTAATTATTCATCTTTTGTCATAGTTAAATCAATCCCCTTTCCTTCGACAACAAGGTACACATTATTTTAGTCATTTTATTAGCCTAAATATTTTGAAGAGGTATGTTTTATGCTCTTTATTTTAGTGAACCCGATTGATCCTACACCCCTAGGGTTTGTTTTCTATCTTGTTGCTTCTAATTTACTATTATGATTGATTTCATCTTTCATTTCAAAATTGATTTACATTTATTAGAGTTTGGATACAACCTTATACACTTACTTTACTAGATCTTTCATTATGGATATATTTCCTTATCATGGTAACCTAACTTATTGCCTAGGGATCC
>VDFB02169331.1:0-41524 GCA_007258455.2 Sequoia sempervirens
CCTGGAGAAATCATCAATGAAGGTAACATAATACTCATATCTATTCAAGGATGTTGTTGACATAGGTCCACACACATCTGAGTGTACGAGATCCAAAATCCCTTTAGATCTAGTGTCACTATTTGGAAAATTGGTCTTGGCATATTTCCCAAATGCACAACCTTTGCACACCTCATGCTTTTCTGTTTTTATCTCAGGCAGCCCCGTCACTGTTTCCTTAAGAATATTAAGTGCTCCATGGTGAAGGTGAGCCATCCTCCTGTGCCACAATTCTCCTATCCCTTTACAACTACTAACCAATGCATGTGCTCGCTCAAACTGTAACCGAAACAAGTTGCCATGCCTGACTCCAATCACTTTTTCAACCTTGGAATCTTTGGGACGAATATAGACTTTTCCCCTCTCAAAGGTCATGATGTAACCCTTGTCTTCCAAAGCAGAAATTGAGATTAAATTTTTTGTCATGCTAGGGACATACAACACATCCTCCACCAAAAAAGGTTTTCTAGACTCCCTCTGAAACTTGACGGTGCCAATACCGGTTGCATGGTACTTGGCATTGTCTCCGAGCTAAATATAGAAATCCAGCTTCTTCTCCTCCAACTTGGTGAAACATTCTTTGACTCCCATCATGTGGTGAGAAGCCCCACTGTCAATATACCATACCATGTTGGCAATTGAACTTGAGAGACAGGCAATGAGTGAAAACTCATTCTCAAATCGTGATGTGAACTCGTCCACCTCTGTTGTAGCAGATCAACTTACTTCTTGTCCTTATTTTTCTTATTCAGACATTGACTGGCATAGTGACCCATCTGATGGCAACAAAAACATTTTATCTTGCTTAGATCTTTCTTCTTCCCACTCTTGAAAGAAGAACCTTCTGATTGCTCTTTATTGGACTTCTTCTTACCCTTGCTTGCAAGAGCAAGATTTTCTTCATCTTGACCCTTCTTCGTTTGATCTCCTCGATGATCACCATCATGGATCTCCTTCTGCACAAAATCATCCCAAAGTCTTGCCCAATCAGGTAGCTGATCTTTGCTGACAACACACTTGATAAACACTTCCCAGTGCTTTGAAAAACCATTCAAGGCTATACGCACCAACTCATCTTCATTAATTGTCTCTCCAACAATAGCAAGCTCATCCCTGGCCTGTGTCAGCTTGGACAAGTAAGAGGTCACACTCTCGCCTTTGGACATCTTGGTATTATGCAATTTTTCCTTGAGCATCATTTTATGATTCTGATAGTCGCTCTAATAAATTTTGGTGAGTGTATCTCACATCTCCTTAGTGGTGTCGTTCCCTGATAAATGAGGAATTAAATGATCTCTTACTCCATCTAGGATAATCCTCTGAGCCAAGTTGGCCTCTTTGACTTCATGTGAATCTAAGGCAACAGGATCATTTGTTGGTGGTGTCACTTTTGTACTAGCATAGATCCACAGCCTGTTCTCCTTGAGAACAAATGTAATCCGAACCTTCCATTGTAAGAAGTTAGATGCACCCTCAAGCCTATCCTCATATCGAACGCTGGTTGCCATAGTCACAAAAAGAACTGGAGACAAAAATATGATTTTTTTTTCTTGAAATATGCGTCACAAATCTTGGCTTCACATTCAGAGTTTAGAGCTCTGATACCATGTTAATTTCTATAACCCAACAACATATTAATTGCTCAATTAATTCACAGAAAAAAATCTGATTTATAACAATTAACACAACTGGGTTAATTAACAACTAATAATAGCGGAAGCAAAAATAACAACAAGCCAATCACAAAAAGACTATAACACAAATTTACCTAGGAAACCCCAATGTAGGGAAAAACCTGCAAATGTTGTATCTTCTATTCAGCCTAACAACAAACTTTTCTTTCGAAAATACAATATGAGTTTGCTACAACAATCTTACATTTATAGAGCCTAGCTACTTTACTTAGAGTGCAAGGAAAGAATCTTTCCTTGCTTTCTTTGGCTTTAATTACACATAAAATCACTCTTGGATTTATCTTATCCTCACAAACTCGAAAACATTCTATTAAAGAATAAAAATCCTGTTGTTGCTAAAAATCCAACTCGAATTGTTTTAAAGCATATCTAACTCGAGTTGCTTTACAATGATTTAAAGCATATCCAACTCAAGTTGCTTTAGAAAAAATCCACATCCCACCTTTCGAGCTACAAACATCAACATTTCTAAAGTTGTTTCAACCTGTCCATTTTATACGCTTCCCTGAGACCATATCATTTGAGGGATTTTGTCAAACAGGATATGCGCCTCTGTATTCATGGTGTTAATTGGCTTGAGGCTTTTTTATGTCTTTAGCAGATCATTGTGTGGTGTGTTCCCTATTCTTGCATTATTACTACAGACATAAATGAATTTCTTTTTTAAATCAATCCAACTGGGGAGCCCTCATTTGCTATGATGAAATTGCAAACAAATCAAATACCATTCTTTTATTGCCAAATTAAATCAGCCCTCTAGCTTTCCCATTTATTTTGGAAATTACTTCCAAAGCATTTTGTTTTGCTACTTGAACTCTTCTTGGATTCAATAGAACCTCAGTGTTAGCTGCTCATCTAAAGAAGAATTGCAAAACAGAGGTATGGAAGCCTCTTTTTTTGAAGAAGATTATTTAATCAAGAGTCACTTAAGAATGTGCACCCATGAACTTCTACCACCACTTGATTGTGATATTTCACATGTTCACCAATATCTTCTTCAATCAACAATAATGGCTTTACATGAAAATGGGCATTGAAGAGTTCACTCCTCATAATATGTCTCCCATGACTACCACACTAGCCATTGTGTCTCATTTACCACATTGAAACAATTATAACCTCAAGCTGAGTAAAGCATGTCGGGTCCCCATATGGGCCTAGCTAATTTTATTTTTTGTTTTCAGACAACTTTTAACTTGAATTGATTTGATGCAACTTCTGAATGCTTTTGAAGTGAAAACATGAACTGGGTTTCCATTAAAACCTATTTTTTGACACATTTGAAAAATGAGTAAAACTGGCCAGGTGGGCTCAGGAATTGGCCAAGGAAACTAGGCAAATGGCCTCCTAGAGACATAAAAACTTGCAGGCATCTAGACATTCGGTCCAAAAATGGAGTGCAAAAGACAGCTCGGAGAAATGGATCACGAGGTGAAAGTTGTTCACTTTCAAAGTTGCTTACTCGAACTTTTTGCAACAACACCCTATTTAGAATCAATTCAAACTCACGAAATCACTTCGTTGAAAAATTACCAAATCAACTCCTGGTGAGCTTCCACTAGACACAATGGATCATTTTGGTATAGTGAGCACGTGTGCAAGAGGAAGTTCCTTGAATCATCAATTTGCACGAGATACTGAAGGTCAAATTTGACCTCTCTAAAATGTTGTCAAGAATGCAGATGCAAAACTGAACAAATTGTGTTTGGTTTTGATCTGTTAAAAATATCAAATCAAATCATAAAGCTCTGAAACCTGACATGCAAGCTCATCTTGGTATGGAGAATGCAGAACAACAATCAGTTTGACTTGACAGTCATCTAGTTGCAAAATGCAAGCTCAAACGGGAGGCTACTTTGCAGAACTGAACATTTGTAAACAGCAGAAAAGTGTCAAAACCCTCTAGCTTCGCTTTTTGAAACCCTGACAAAACTTATCATGGGAAGGTTAAAATTGACACGCATACTCACATAGGTCACATGAGTGGGTTTGGAAATGGGTTTTGCACGAACATCAACTGGCTTCAAGTTATGACCCTCCAAAGTGCACCTCTGAGAGTGCAAAGACAAATTTTTTGAAATGGGCACTTCAAGTTTGGGAAATTTGAGAGTGCCAACATACACATCAACATCTATCACATATCCAAATTTCACATCATTTGTATTTTTCTACCAGAAGTTATTGCTCTCAACATTTCACTATGTTTACCAGTTAGAGCATTTGGGGCTAACCTAGTCCGAATTTCATAGTGCAGACCTATTCCAGATCATGCGGAGCTTAATTGGACATCCTAAGAACATCTTGGGCTCATTGTGACCGACATTCATATATGATTATTCATCGGGTTGTTAACCTTGTGGCCGATGCGGGCCTAAATTGGAGCTTGAGAACATATTTATAAGCATTGTAATTCATTGTAGATCATCGGTAGTTTTAGGATAAGATTCAGATTCATTATATTTCATACAAAACCCTTCGAGGGCATGTAATAAGGCCTGTTGGCCAGTTGTATTGTTGAAGCCCTTGTGGCAGGCCTGTGAGCCCTGAATATTCGCCCATGAGGTATATGTTGCATGTAAGATTGTTGATTTAATAAGATTTCATGTTCGCACATTAGTTTGTTGTGTTATTTCTGTTGTGTTGACTCATTGTTGCATGGTTTAGACGGTTCCTTTTGGAACCCTCCCACCGTGATTGCACCATGAATTAAAACACATAATTCTTTTATAAATTGTACATCTATGATGGTTCAACGATAACAATCTAATTTAATCTAAAATGACACAAGTCATTGCTAATATCTTCATTAACATCTCCCACTACCTTCGACACCTTGCAATGCAATTAGGCATCCCAAATAATTGATGTGTCAACTAAATTTGATTTTTTTTCTTGTCTTTCTTGACAAGATCTATGTTGGTTCATATTGTGCGCAACAGATTTGAACCTTGGAAATCTTTCAATAAATTTTCATACTCATTCAGATTTTGGTGTCTTTCCTATTGTTGAATTTCTCTGTTATATTCTTCCATTACAAGTGATAAACAACAAAGAATTCATAAGTGAGTGTTCAATCACGTCATGTCACCTTCAGGTCAAAGACATTGTAGAGATATTAAAAACATTATTATTTATTTCTTCCTATAATGGGGAGAATATGCTGTTTATAATGGTTGATCTAATTTAAAAGATTAAAGTAAGAAATGTAACCCACAAATTACTCGAACCTTTCAATTAAAGAGAGGTCAACTTTATGCTCTAGTTTTCACCTCAGTAAAGTAGGTAATATGCCACAGACTTGTTGACTGGAAAGCAGCCAGGTGGGGTTTGAACTACAGTCTCACCCTTTCAACTGGTGGTAGAACAACTTTGGGACACACATGGATTCCCAAAGCGACAGTTGGTGTTTGCACAATTATAACAGTGAACTATTTTCTTCAATAAAATTCAAGAGAATGTGCATCTGTTTAAGCTCTTCCCAACCAAAGCCATCAGATAGATTCAATGTCACTTGAATCATCGCCACCAAACCAGAGCGTAACAACATCCTGATCTGATTCTGCTCTTGATCTCCCCTGCGTTTGGATTGTGGTGCGCTGCAAACCCTGGAGAAGACAATACCTACAGGTGGGACATGAGCTGTGTGAAGCAAGCCATTTGTCCACACATTCCATATGAAAGCTGTGCTTGCATTTGGGTAGCACTCTTAATTTCTCACCCTCCATAAATTCAACCAAGCAAATAGGGCACTCTGTCAAAACTGCTTCTGATCTTATTCTGCTGTACACTTCAAGTGGAAGTGCTTTTATGGAATTCTTCTTCAAGCCGGTGTTAGCTAATTTGGCAGCTCTGTACTCCTCATGCGACCTCCAGATGTAATGCCACGGTATAATCGAAATAAAACCCAAAATCGCTATGAGTGCACAGAGAAAAGCAATCAGGACAACCAATGCATTCTCACTCATGTAAGGATTGATCTCCGCCAGCTCACTCTCATTTGCCATGACAGCTGAAGGAGAAGCATAGCTGGAACTGGCACCATCTACCAGTATTCTACTGCTCATATTTAAGGCCTCAAACAACCTAAGAGGACTCTTTTTCGGAGTCTTAGAAAAGAAACATTGATCTAAAAGCATACGCAGATTAAATCATAAACTGGTATTATTCTATTATATAAAACTCATACTAACTAAAATCGACAAACCCAAAAAAATAATTTAAAACACAGCTGAATCTCCCACTCCCACAGACAAACCCAACTCTCTCTAACGATCTAATCTGTGAATCACTAAAACTATGAATCGAATTAGCAGACTTTGCTCTAATAAGCTTAGGTGAGCCAGAGCAACACTAATGAATGTCTAGCCCTCTTTACCAAATGGGAAAGAAAAAGCAAAGTTTTTTATAGATCCTATGACGGTGTCAAAAGGACCTTGACCATTACTGGGAGGCCAGAAATCTACAGACTAACGCGTAGACCAGGAATAAACCACTGAGTAAGACATTGTACTAATCGTTCGTCTGAGATATTAGAAATCTGGCGTGTAAGTCACTTAAATATTAGTCTTCTTTGACCGATAGTAAACGTGTCCCGTGAACCTTGTTGAATATAGCAGTCGACTTTGTGTGAGAAAGAAATGGGCCCACTAAAGGCGAGATGAAATTATTATTTGGGCAGCATCTTCCAGCAACGGATGGATGGAATTTCTTTCATCATTACCTTTCACATGGGCCTCAGCTTTTCTTCTTGTCTTTAGACTTTTTCGGATGCCTTCTTTATTCTGTCAGATTTTAAGTTCTTTGAGCGACGCCATGGTCCCGCTCTTTCAAGTGGTGAATCCAGGTAGCGCTTGAAACAGGCAGACTATTTCCTCGACTGGTTTAGTAGGCTCGACTTTGAATGTAATTTTTAAAAGCATGGATCTGCTTTTCATTTGGATGATGTTTTTAAGGTTTTGCGCGGTGAGAAAGCGGTCCTATGGAGGGGGTCTCATGAGCTAAATGAAGGAGTTGAGATAGGGGAGAGGAGTCAATGGTTGTGCACCCTAACTTCGCACTTCTAATTATTCTACGTGGAAATTTTAAATCACTCCCAATTTTTTAAAGCAACTTACTTGGCAAGCCCCTTGCTTATAACTTTCGTTTCAGGGCCACATCATCACATATGATGCCACATCAGCATGTTTTTTTGTCAAGGTGCCCAAAAAGGCCCCCCAAAAAAGTGAGACCAATACTTGTGCATTCACATCATGAGTAGTTGAGCGCTGATGTCGCATCACATGATTGGTTGCTTTTTAGATCAAAGGAATACATTTTGTTTAATTATGAGTAGTCAAGTCACAACTTTGAGCATTATATAAACAACTACTATCGCAACTATTGAGCATTATATAAACTATTACTATCACAACTATTGAAACATGCTCAACTACTGGGTCCTCTCCCCTATAGAAAATACTCTCTTAAATATAAATTGGAATTTTATAGTCAGTCCATAATGTTTATTTAGGTGTGTTAGTTTAAATTTTAATTAAGTGGTCGACATTTTAGGATCGTTATATAATGATTAGGTTATTACAATTCACAAATTGAAAATATGATGTAGAAAAAGAGGGGATCAAAATTTGGTAGTCATTACATAATGATAAATATGTGACATAGCTGCACATGTTTCCTTTCTTCATTTTTTTTATATTTACTATCAAATTTTATCTCCAAGATTTCCCTTGTTAACATAAATAAATCTATATTTATATCATAAATAAACAGACAAAAAAAAGTCGTGAGCCTTGTAGCTCTACAAAAAACTAGTTAAAATTTTATATAGTGATTGTTTATTTAAGTTTTAGTAGTACAAGTGGTCTCGTGTAAATTTTAAATTAAGTTTAGAGGACACTTTGGAATGGTTATATAATGATTATGTTGTAATATTTTAGAGATCGAAAATATGATGTGGAAAAAGAGGGGGTCAAAATTACGTAGTCCTTACATAATGATAAATATGTGGCATAGTTTCCTTTTTTCCTTTTTTATATTTACTATCAAATTTTATCTCCAAGTTTTCCTTTGTTAACATAAAAAAATATATTTATGTCAAACAAACAAATAAACAAAAAGTCATGAGCCCACTAGCTCTATGAAAAAAAATATTTAAAAATTTATATAATGATTGCTAAGCAACCACATGGGACCTTACTCTTATCTTAGAAAATAGGAGGCCCTATTTTTAAGGTATTTATTTTTCAACAATTGCTTGTAAGGTGGGGAACTTAGAGATTTTTATTCCACATGACATGATTAGAAGGCATCTTAATTTTTTTAGATTCTCGATTTTTTTAGCATTAGATTGATACTACAAAATTTAGGAGATTGCCGCTTTCATTAAAAAAATTAATAATATATTTAGCATCACCCATTATAAAATTCATGACAGCAGTCTCTTAAATTTCCTTAGCAACACCTCCTTTAAAAGTTTAGATAACTTCCCTCCATGGAACCATTGCATTCTAGTCCCCCAGCCAATTTATCATATTTTTAGAATTTCTCCAAATTGCTAACACTCATTTTTTGCTTTCAATTAGTCTTCTATTTTGAAAATGTGATAATTTAGTTGATAGGCTATTTAGGATGACCTTTCATTCTATATGTTTGTATATACACATACTCTACATACATATGTATATACCCTTCCATAATATATGTATGTAGAGTATATGCATATACACACATATAGAATTATATATATACACACATATATCTATTTATTTTGCTAAAAAGACCTCGATGAGGTACATAAGAGCCACCAAAAAAATTTAAAATCTAGAGTTTGATAACAAAAAGTTCACTAGATCTAACCATGAGAGGATCGACTTAACACATCAAAATATTATGAATAATTGATCTATTTATCCCCATTAACAACCATATTTACTATGCAAGAAATATTGCCATCCTATTGCAAATTCATTGATATCCTACCTTCCAACTAACCTACCATATACATAATATATCAAGTGGAACAAAATATGATGAAAATAACAAAAAGTTATCATAACCCCAAATAGAAGCTAGCTACGACTCACCTTAGTCTTGGAATAGTTACCAACCTCTTCAACTTCCCTAGCCCAAAGATCCACATACAACACTACTCCAATCTTCTTGAAGAACTAATAAATATTTCCTTAATTGTTCATAATCATGTGTAGATGCTCAACACTACTCCAATCTTCTTCAAGTCCTAATTTAGATTTCATTGATTATATGAAATCATGTTTAGGTGCTCAACACAACAATGTGAGTGAATATCCATTTGATCTCCCAAATTTTCAGCATCCTCATGCAATATGTATGAACCCACTACCAAAGGAAACATTATCACACAAGGCAACAATTGAGCTAGGTAAAAAGTATTTCTCTTTCTAGTTGATTTCTTAGGATCAATCATTATCCACATCACTACTTCTCTAATGTTAACATTTTCATTGCAATCTCTTCATTTTGCAAGTCTCCATAATCTCAACATCCAAATCTAGAGTTTTGGATTAATAAATTCTCTAGATATATAATTAATGAACCTCTTTAAAATTGTTAGTGTGTTAAGTTAATCTTAGGGTTAATCTTTTGGGTGGTTTTTTCTCATGTGGGTAGTTTTACACCCGTCATATATTTTCTTGCCTCTATAAGGCACCATTGTATAGTATGTAAATTATCTCATTTTATTCACTCTTTGTTGGTGAAATGGCCTTGTGTTGCCTCTCTCATTTCTTGTGAAGGTGATTTGTTGCAGATGGTGCTCCTGGGAGGTGGAAGTCACCAACATGGAATCATAGTCAACCATTCTGCAATTCTTCCTTGAGAGTTTTCATCAAGTGTTTGAGATTGCTTATTTTTCCAGTATTTGAAATTTTTCAAAATTTTCCTTATTTAGTTTTGATTATTTTTTATTTTTCCTATTGCTGGCAAATATTAGAGTCATGATTATTATCTGTGTGAGGAGCTAATTCTTAGCTAGGCATTGGAATCTTCTGCAAAGATTCTTAATGTGTTTGGAGGCGCTCTTTTCACTTTCCAAACCGTGATTAACATCATTGGAAGTGGCGTTTCAGGCAACATTTGGAAGGCCATGATTTGGAAACTACAGACCCATGAATTTTTCTAGAGCATGCATTTTTGTTTGAAGGATGTCGAATCTTCATTTGAGGTGCGATTTGTCTAATCCACAGGGCGGTTGGCTATTGGAGGTGCTGAAATTTGCTCAGAAAGGCACAATTTTCCTATTGGATCTATATGATTTTCTCATCCTTATGGGAATTTGAAATCTATGAGTTGTTGCAAGGCTTGATTTCTCATTCAAACTAGAGGTTGTGTTTCATTCCCGAAGGTAGATTTCCCTTTGTAGTGGCCACAATTTCTATTGAAGATTTCACTTTTTTTTCCTGTTGAAGGCCGATTTTCATAGAAGGCGTGTTTTTTACACTTGGAGGCAGTGGCATTTTCTTTACAGATTGATTCAACCTTTTCAAGCTGTAATTGATTTTTTTAAGGCATCTTTTTTCAATTATGCAGACCTGTATTTTGTTGGGAGGTTGCCAGCTTTTTGAGGTGTTGAAATTTGAGTTTGGAGGCACATGATTTTCCTGGAGGGACTTGACTTTTTGTGATTTGCAAGAGGTCGCAAATTTCCTTTGGAGGGCACCCATTTCGGCCAATCTTCTCTTCAAAATGGAGGTGGTAACCATTAATGATGGCAGGGCATGGAGATGAATAGCCCTCATTTTCTGCATCAATGGATCATCCCTCTTACTAAGCACAGTGTCGATTATTTCCCCATGTTGAGTGTATCAGATCTAGAGATAGAGGCGTGATTTCTGCATTGAGAAGAGGCACACATTTTGATCTAGAGAGAGGCATTTTTTCTAGTTCTCACTTGGAAATCAAGGACTCGATTTCAAAATGAAGGCCATGATTTTCTAAGTTGAGGCATTTCCATTGTTGTGTGTTTTGGAAGAAGATTGATTGCTTGGTGGAGGTGTTTCTTCATTGTTGGCTGCAATATTTTTTGAAGGTATTTGATTGGCCATTATCTTTTTAAAACTTTATACTTTATAAATTTTGCAACCAAATATTTGTTTAGGGTTTCAAGCTTTTGTACAGTGGTGTGGGCCCAAGTTGGTTTTTGAAGTTGTTCTAGGAATATTTATCCCACATTGGATGTGGGTAGTAGATTCGAGCTTTTAAATACCTCTTGTTTCACATTGATGGTGTCAACAAAGGCTCACCTTGGTGCAAGCAAAGGCTTGCATGTGTGGGAAAAAAATTTCCTCACCAACGCAATTCCAATCAAGTTTTCCCGAGTGTTTGGAGGATCTCCATCTCCAGATCGGTCTATAGTGGATTAACTTGTGAGGTGGTTCCTAGGTGGATTGCATGTAAAGGTGCACCTATTTTGTTTATTTTTTTTAGATTCTCAACCTTTTTTTGCATTATTGCTTCCTAAAGTATTTTGAGAAGGTTTTATTTGTAGTATTTAAGAGCTTCTAATTGTTGTTGAAAGTTAATGTCTTTGTATTCTTGGAGATTTGTCATAGTTGATTATAGGGTTTCCATTTCATCCTGTTGTGATTATGTTGAAAAGGGGAAACTATAAAAAATGGAGAGATGGTATCATAAAAAATCTCAAGTGGCTTCATTTTTTGCCAAATTTGTATAATCTAGTTCCCCCTCCTAGTACTGATAGTAAGAAATTTGCATGGAGTTGCAAAAGGGATCATGTCCTAGGAGTTATTGCAATACATATTGATGATGCCACTTTAAATGCTATTGATCATTTTGAGTGTCCTCATATTCTTTGGAATAAAATTTGGGAAATACATGGAGATCCTGATACTTAGCTATTCCCCAGATGATCCTGTTTCAAATTGTCTTGTGCCTCTTCATTTTTCAGAAAAGGTACCCTATGATCACACTACTATGTGAGAGTTTGAAGTTTTGGAATACTTTGATTCTTCATACATGAGGATGGCGAGGGTTCTTCAGATGCTCATTCTTCTCCATTAGGGATTGTTGATGTACCTTCACCTTTAGTGATTCATTGTGCAGAGTCATTTATTGAGGCTCCTATCATTCTTGTTCAACAAGACCATTCATCTTGTGTTGGCGATTCATTGAGCATGTCTAGTGATTCATTAGAACAAGTATATCATTGTCTTCCTAATTGAGATTTGTATTTGTCAAACATTGGTTCATTGTTCATAGAATCTCATATTTCTGACTTGGAAGACACATTTAATGGAATATCCCTCCTATTTTATGATAGTTGTACAACTGTTGTCACTCCATCTCAGTCTCTAGAGAATGTTCATAATAAGTTTCTAGTGGTACCTTATTTGTCACCTTCTATTGTGATTGGGAATGTTCCTAATTAGTTTGTGGCATCATCTTCCAAGGTCTTGGTGACACAAGGGTAGATTTCAGAGACATTAGCATACATGGGTATGTGCAAGATCATGATGGAAAAAACAGGCCCTTAAGTGGCAAAAAATTCAGAAAAAATTAGAATTAGGCAACTTGACGTAAAAATTTGAATAAGTTATCTATATCATTTCAAAAATGTTTAAGAATAGAATCTTTAGCAAATTGAATGTAGTTTCTAAAGTACTAGGTTTATTTACAAAAAAAAATCTATTTGGTGAAAATTTGAAATTTCAATGTAGTAGTATTTAAATTTCTGGGAAAAAAGAAGTAGGTGTCTGTCTGACCACCCTAACCACAATGAAATAATAATATTTTTTTATAAAATTATAGATATAAGTAGAGGACTCATGTCTTGATGTGATGCATATTTTTTTGTAATTTTTTTCCAAGTATATAATTAATTATGAATTTTTATTACAACTTTTAAAAAATATAAAAACTTGTATGTCTGACCACCTTAACTTGGTCAAAACTTCATGAAATTCCATTTTTTTTTAATCCTATAGTATGCAAAGCATAGAATGTGACACATGTGTTGGATTTAAAAAATGTGATATTGTTTGAAAAATATAGATGTTTTTCAATCAGCCTATCAATAAGGACTTTAGTCGTAATTGAAATGGAAAATGAATAATAATTATTTATTAAATTCAAAGTAAATAATATTTTATATTGGTGGAAGTTGAGAATCTCCTTTAAAAACCCTTTTCATTTCATCTATTTTGGGTAAAAAAAGAGTTGTCAACCACATACCCTACACATACCCATCATATCGCCACTTTTTGGCCCATCATGATCGTGCACATACCCACATCTTCATGCTTCTTTCTTTCAATTCCTAGATTTGGAATCGAAAGCATTCCTACATTTGTATTTGGTTTTGTTTCTTCCAAAAGGGAGACAAGTTGTTTGTTGACATTGGCTTATGTTTTGTCTCCAGAGACTTACCATTTTTTCAGGTAATTACACATTATGGGGGGACTATATAGTCTCTCTTTCCCTCTTATGGGGGGGTCATTAATTGTATACACATGATGTATATAGTCCTTGGAGGGTGTGATTGATTCCTCCATCCATACATCATTTTCTTTTCTTTTCTCTCTTTTGGAGAGGGGTTTTTCTCCTTTTCTCTAGTTGTGAGAGATTTATTTTTGCATTGTAAATGGGTACCTAACATGGTTGTGTAGCCGACACCCATATTTCATTTTTTTCATTTTTGCATCTTCATTCTCCCTAAGTTTGCACTTCAGGGGCTATTAGTGTGTTAAGTTAATCTTAGGGTTAATATTTTGGGTGGTTTTTTCCTGTGTGGGTAGTTTTACACCCGTCATATATTTTCTTTCTTTTATAAGGAACAATTCTACAATATGTAAATTATCTCATTTTATTCACTCTTTATTGGTGAAATGGCCTTGTGTTGCCTCTCTTATTTCTTGTGAAGGTGATTTGCTGCAAATGGTTCTCCTGGGAGGTGGATGAAACCAACAAAAACTTTATCATCTCTCAATATTCTAACACTTAGTATATCTTCTACCCTATCCTTAGCTTCATCACTAGGATTCTTTATATCACCTCTACCCTTAGGATCCCTTTTCTTCAACCCTCACAGCATCATAACTAGAAAAAGAGAAGTACAAAGGAAGGAATGAAAAATACCACTCCCCAATCTATCCCTTAATAAAAATGAGGGTTTTTTTTCTGCATAATCTATAAGTGCCACTCCAAATAAAGGATGTCATTAATCTAACTTCTCATCATAACATTTTGATTTAAATATATATTGAAACATCATATACATCCTCCTTTTCTCAATAGGCATACTTGAAACATATGAATCCACATATTATCACCTCGCAATCCCTTAGCATGTGGAAGGGGTCTATATATACATTCCTAACACACCTAATAAATCCCACAAGAATAGCCTCAACCAAATTTTGTCAACCGTCCCTTTTTTTCTCAAAGGGAGATTCCCAAATTAGTAGCCCAATCAAACACCAAATTTCATTTTCTTTTAACATGTCTAAAGAAAATTGTTTCAAAATATTAGACTAACACCTTGGAATAAGAAATGATATATTTCAATTCCCTAGCATTGCATTTCCCTCCATTCATGCAATTGATAATCAAATCTAAATTCCCTTCAACCCCTAACTTCTTCTGGACCCTAGATTTTGATAAAAATTCTTAACCCAAAGTAAAGTTCTCTAGTATTTGCCATACTATTGCATCCTAGCCAAAATAAATGAGCCTATAACCTCACTAGCTACCTAGATGGATCTTTGAACATGTGTCCTCCTTTAGACAACCCTATATTAACTTTGCTTAACACTCCCTTCATCAAGGTAATTCCATTTGATATTTTTCTATAGAGTTGTCAACCTTTCTTGAGCTTTTACATAACTAATGTAATCTCAGCCACCTATTGCTTCACTCAAGATTGATTGGCATTAGGATTGCCACCTATCCTACCTTGTATTCTCCTAATTTAAGTACTAAGTCAAGGTCATCCTATCCCAAGCACTTTTGACTATTATCTTCCTTGCTTCAAATACTCTTTTGTTTATTTTGATCCACACAATCTAGATAATAGATTAGGGAGTCGTTTCCATATCATAATTAATCCAATATTTTTATAGTTAACTTATAACCCCAAGTACCAATCTTAGCATGATCCTTGGTTGATGCCAAGGGGAGTTCCATAAAACTCTAGTTTACATCCGAATTTTCTCCACCTATGTGTTAGGGTTAGAAGGAATATATCTAACAAGTTAAATGCATATTTAATCAACAAAACAGTGAAATAAAACACACACAAAAAATTAACATAGAGAATTTAATGTGGTTCACCTAATCCGGGCTACATCCACAAAACTGCAGCCATCCGATGCAAAACTTATTACAATCTTGTGAATAATCACCTTTTTCATCATATTGTAACTCCCATCCCAACCCCTTATAACAACCATAGAAACTTCCAAATTAGGGTTCTACAAAGTCTTTTTTTTTTCCTTTTTTTTGGTGATTTTTCCTTTTTTGGTGACAACTACCAAAAAATACCAACAATCTCTCACTTGGAGATTGATTAGGCTCCACACCAAACAATATCCCACTTGGAGATTGATCTTAGATGGCCCAACGCTGCACTTACAACTCCCATTGGAAATAAGCACCTTGGACCTTGCTGCTTTGTTATACTTGAATTCAACCTTGAAGGCCAACCGAAGCTAAAGAGGATCTCAACTTTTCCCTTGTCATTTCCTTCATAAACATATCCATTGGATTGGCATCTATATGTATCTTTTCCAACTTTACTTGTCCAACCTCCAACACTGACCGAATGAAATGATATCTCAACTGTATATGTTTGGTTTTAGAGTGCAAGGTAGAATTCTTTGCAAGATGTATAACACTCTAGCTATTTGTAAACAAGTAATTTTCAGCCTGTTGTTTTTCCAACTCTTCCATGAAAATTTGCAGCCATATCTTCTCCTTTTCCACCTCTGTTGTAGCAACATACTCTGCCTCTATGGTGGATAAAGCAACCACCTTTTGCAACCGAGAGATCCAACTCACTGTTGTCCCACCAACTATAAATACATAACCTGTGGTACTCTGCTTGGTATCTACATCCCTTACCAAATCTGAGTCAACATAGCCTTTTAAAGTAGTATTAGAGCTCCCAAAACATAAACATTTATTGGATGTACCTCTCAAGTACTCGAGAATCCATTTTACCACATTCCAACGCTCAACACCAGGATGAATCATATACCTGCTAACAACTCTTATAAGATGTGCAATATCTTGTCTTGTGCATACCATGGCATACATTAAACTACCTATAGCTAAAGTATATGGTACCTTGGACATTTTTTCTTCCTCCTCTTGTGTCTTTCGACACATATCCTTAGTCAATTTAATATGACTAGGAAAAGTTGTACTAACAACTTTTGCATTCTCCATATGAAATATCTGCAACACCTTTTCAACATAATCAAGCTGAGATAAAAATATTTTTTTATTTTTTGTACCTTTTGTAATCTTCATACCAAGGATTTGCTTTGCTGCCCCCAAATCATTCATAGCAAATGAATTTGTGAACTATTGTTTTAAATCCTTTATGTGATTCAAGTCAAACCCCACTACAAGCATATCATCAACATATCAACATAAAATAATGTAGCTATCATCATTTAACCTCTTAAAATAAACACAATGGTCTGAATTACACTAGTTGTAGCCTTGCTTAGCCATAAAACTATCAAATTTGATATACCATTGTTAAGGTGCTTACTTCAAGCCATATAAACTTTTCTTCAATCTGCACACAAGTTTCTCCTTACCTTTGACCTGAAATCCTTGTGGCTATTCCATATATATTTCCTCTTCCAAAGCACTATGGAGAAAGGTTTTTTTAACATCAAGTTGTTCTAAATAAAAATATTCAGCAACCACAATACTTAAAACGGTATGAATAGAAGTCATTTTAACAATTGATTGGAGAAAATATTTCATCAAAATAAATACCCTTTTTTCTGTGCAAATCCCTTTGCAACTAATCTAGCTTTAAATATTTTCTTACCTCCATCCTCCTCTTTCAACTTATAAACCCATTTATTTGGTAAAGCCTTTTTACCTGCAGACAACTTGCATAATTCCCAAGTCTAATTTTTTAGCAAGGAGTCCATTTCTTCTTTCATTCCATGCTCCCACTGAACCTTGGTATCCACCTGTATAGCTTCAACATAACATCCTGGTTCACTAGCATCTGTTAACAAAATAGAATAAAAAAAGGGAGAATATCTTTCTGAAGGTTTGCTCTATCCTTGAAGATTGTCTAACATTCACTGGAGTTTGTGGTGTTAGTGTAATTAATATTTAATTACACTTGCATAACTTTACTTAGGTAATATTTTAATTCCTAGGTTAATTATTCTCATCCTTATCTTGTTGAGCTATCTTGTTGCTCAAGATAAGATTAGGGTTATGCATACTTTTCTTTTATAAAGAAAATCATCTCATATAATTAAGAATTCTTGAATAATAATATTTTTCACATTTTTTGAGAAGCTCTTGCTTTTTCTATTTTTTCTCTTCTGTGGAAGGCTTTTCTAGTTTGCATTTTAGATCTTGGTTTCTGACATGGTATCAGAGCCTTGATTTGCAGCCCCTTCTCATATTTTTTTGAGAAAATCATTATAGAGTTCGTTTAGGATTCCTCGAGGGTATCATGCCTTGAGTTCATCTATGCAACATTTTGGATCAGATCAAGCTTCACCATTGGATTTAGAGTGCTGGAAAAAGTCAATATTGGCTTTTATTTTGCAAATTTTAGTCATCGTTTGCCAAATCCACGAGGGTTTGAAACTTGGTGATATTTTGCAAGCTCAGGAGGTAGCCGATTTTTCGAAGCAGTTTGAGCACAAACGAAGGTCGCCATCACATTCACAACGGCCAAAAATCCTAAGAACACCCTTTGTTTCATCGATTTCCGAAAGCAATTGGTCCGTAAGGCAAGTGGCCTGTGGACGCCACAGATAACCTCCCGCTCTAAGGCTGGATTTAAAAATTGAATGCTTTACAAAAGCGCGACAGCTTCAAAAATTGCACCGCTTCCTCACCGCCGAACACTGCATCGCCAATTCGGCCGTAATCGCTAGGTGCAAGCAAACATCTAACCGACCGCCAAATAGCTATTCAGCCCTCGGTGGGCTTAAAACGCAAAGCCGCAGCTATATGGAGATCCGTGAGTCGAGATCCAGCTTCCACCAACAGCCCCTACCAGTCATATTGGCTTTACCTAGGCTCCACCGTCACGCTTTTCCAACCCTTGGTTTGTTTAGACATCAGGCTAATTTTTTAGCCCTCTCGGTCTGCCTGGTGCTTAATTAGCTAATTTCTTTAGCCCTGGGTTGCCCAGTGTAGGTCTTATTGGCTATTTTTGGGAGCACCTCATCAAATCTGTGTATTTTTGAATACTTATGTACATTTTCAGAAAATGAGATACCATTAGGAAAGCCTGACCTCAATTTCAATCCGCTGGTGCAGGTATTTTACCCAGATTTTGTGGTGGTCCTTGAACTCGTATGAAGTTGCTTTTTCTTTGAGGGCATATCTTTGACTCCGGGATGATCCTTTTTCACCATCTTGCATTGAAAAATGGGTTCACTCCTCTACACAAATATTAGGTCTATTTTGTATTTTCTGTTTATGCATGTTTAGGATGCTCTCCTTTTACAATCATTAGGTTATTGTAATAAACGAACTAAGATAAAGTTCCATTCAGGGGATTTCTTGCATAATAAATCTAATTAGAGTGTAGTTTTCACTTTGATCTCCATATCCATTTTGATTTGATAGCAACTCGAATGGGTTATCTAGTCTTCTAGTTTCTTTTGGACACATTTTTCTCTAGCTTTGACACATGGTCAGATTCATCTGCTCACACTTTGATTGGTTCATGGTTATTGAATCCGCATTGGTTCGATCCCTCTCATTAGAAGGCCATGTTTTGTATGGTTAATGTTCTAGAGTCTTTATGGTACTTTTGTTCCCATGGAAGAGTTTTAGTCTGTTTCTACACTCCACATCAGATACAAGTTTCTAGATTCCTGGCCATCATTTCATCTACTACATTTCATAGATCCTAGGGGTTTGTTCTAGTTTGTGAGTTTCCCCAGCTAGTTCCGTAAGCACTGTGCCCTGTTGTCGCATTATTATGATTCTGCTTTGGTTTATTGTAGACAAAAGTATCTTTCATTGCTTGTTGGATTGTGGTTCCAGTGTTACTCTACAGTGTTCTTCCAATGCTTCTTTGCAACAATCATCTCATTGTAGGATTTTCCCACCTGGGGTTTCCTCTCACCACCAAATGTACTTGTACATGGGTACTTGATCGTGCCTTGTTGTTGAGGATCCACTCATGCTTTCTTGCATTCATCTTAGTTTTAGGTGCATGCTTTTTAGTCTCCGTGAAGTTCCACTTATAGTGTTAGTGTAATTAATATTTAATTATTAATTTGCATAACTTTACTTAGGTAATATTTTAATTTCTAGGTTAATTATTGTCATCCTTATCTTGTTGAGCTATCTTGTTGCTCAAGATAAGATTAGGGTTATGCATACTTTGATTTTATAAAGAAAATCATCTCATGTAATTAAGAATTCTTGAATAATATTTGCACATCTTTTTGCAAAAGCTCTACTTTTCTATTTTTTCTCTCTCAGAAGGTTTTTCCCTGGTTTGCATTTCGGGAATCTTGGTTTCTAACATGTGGTATTTTTTGTTGTTGTCACAGAGCTTGAGGAACCACTAGAACATTGTTATTTGGAGTATCATCTAGCACTACATAATCATTTTCTTTCTTCTCATGCTACTGCAACAGATCTTTGTACAACACTTTCTCATTGAATATGAGGCCTGCTTCTCACAATTTGTTGATTTTCAAAATCCCAAAGCCTATAACCAAATTCATTAATGTCATATCCAACAATATACATTTCTTTTGATTTTACCAAACCCAATTCTATTTTCAGACCCATATGTGTAAATGCTTCCGCCAACTCAAGGTCTTGAGAAAAGCACACCACCTTCTTACCTATCCATGCTTCCTATGGGAATACCACAACTAATTAGAGGGACCTCTATTAATTAAATAAACAATAGTGTTTACAGCCTCTACCCACATGTTTAAAGGTAGTCCAACATGCAATCTCATAGTTTGTGCACGCTCCATTATTGTTCTATTCATGCACTTAGCCACTCCATTTTCGTATGGATTCCTTGGAACCGTTTTCTACCTACGAATACCATTAGAGGAACAATAATATTCAAAATATTTTCCGCAACACTCACCACCACTATTAGATCTTCTCAAGACATTTTAACTTTTTACTTGTCTCATTCTCAACCAAGCTTCTCCATTTTTTTAAAGTTTCAAATATATCAGATTTCTTCCTAAGGAAATAAATCCATACCTTCCTAGTTGCATCGTCAATGAATGTAACATAATATAGAGAGTCACCGAGGGAAGATACCTGAGCTAGTCCCCATACATCTATATTCACAAGCTCTAATTTCTCATCTTTCTTTTCCTTCCCATCCTTAAGAAAACTAACTCTCTTTTGTTTTCCATTCACACAAATTTTACATAAATCCATATTAACACATTTTAGACCTAGTAAAACATTCTTTGAATGAAATACTTTCATACCTTTTGCACTCATATGCCCAAGTCTATTATGCCATAGTGCTGATTTAGAATCCACAACAACTATTTGATTTTCTTCCTACTGAACTACAACAACTGTTCTTGAACATTTATTTTTATCTACAATAGCTAAAGTAGAAGGAACAATATGACCTGCACAAAGATATAAGGTGCCTACTTTCACACCTTTTGCTACCACTAAGGAACCTTTTGTAACCTTCTAGTTTTTATCACTAAATATAACAACGCAATCTTCATCATCTAGTTGCCTTGTTGAAATTAAATTTTTGCTTAACTTTGGAATGTGCCTTACCTCATGTAGTAGCCAATGATTCCCATTTTGCAACTTAATCTTGATTCTTCCCTTTCCAACAATCTGACAGTGTTCGTTATCTCCCAAATAAACCAGCCCAAAATCCCCTTGGACATAATCAAGAAAATAACTTCTATGGGGCGTAGCATGAAATGAAACCCCTGAATCTAACATCCAAGAATCATCAACATTATCAAGGGAAAGAATCAAAGCATCCTCATTACATTTATTACTTACCACATTTTCCTCTTTATTTCCTTCCTTTTTGTCTCCTTTATTTTTCTGAGACTAGCAATCTTTCTTTAAATGACCCAGCTTACCGCAATACCAGCAATCCTTCTTTCTCTGGATTGGGACCTCTTGTCCTTTGATTTTCTTCTTGACTTTCCATGACTTTCTAGAATTATTTCCTCTCTCCCTTGTTCTGCCCCTCCTTTCTACATTCAAAAAACTACCTGATGTGGATGTTCCACCTGAGCTTTTTCTACAAATTTCCTCAATTAAAATAACACCAACAACATCATCAAATTTCAATGTATTTGAACCAGAAACATAATTACTAACCATGACCAAGCTATTCCAGCTTTTAGGAAAAGAACACAAAATCGAAAAAGCCCTAACTTCTTCATCAAAGTTTACATTTACAAAATTTAATTGACTGGTAATCATATTAAACTCATTTAAATGATCAACAACTAACCAACCTTCTACCATTTTCATATTAAATAAACGCTTCATAAGAAATACCTTATTCAAAGTGGAAGGATTTTCATATAACTTCACCAGGGTTTGTATCAACTCTTGAGTTGTATTTGTTGTTGTAATATTGAATGCCACTGATTGTGCCAAGCATAAAGGAATACTGCCAAGTGCCTTTTTGTCCAAAATATCCTAGTCCTCATCAAACATTACTGAGGGTTTCTTGGTTTTCCCTTCCAATGGTCGCCATAAATCCTTCTGATATAGATAGATCTCCATTTACATCTTCCATAACTGGTAGTTCTACCCATTGAACTTCTCAACCTTCAACTTACCCTCGTCTACCATTGCTCCCACTCAACCATGAGACTCCCACTCAACCGTGAGATCTTCCTATAGAGGATAACCGAACACAACCCACTCTAATACCACTTGTTAGGGTTAGAAGACATATATCTAATAATTTAAATGTAGATTTAATCAACATAATAGTGAAATAAAACACACACAAAATTAACACATAGAATTTAACGTGGTTCACCCAATCTGGGCTACATCCACAAAACTGTAGCCATCCAATGATTATATTATATAGTACAAAACTTATTACAATCTTGCAAATAATCACCTTTTTCATCACACTGTAACTCCCATCCCAACCCCTTATAACAAGCTTAGAAGCGTCCAGATTAGGGTTCTACAAAGTCAGTTTTTATTTCTTTTTTTCGGTGATTTTTCCTTTTTTGGTGATGATGTGAAAAAGTAGGAGAAAAAAATTTCTCGGGGACTGCTACCCTTGAACCCCTACCTAGGGCCTGACCTAGCCACGGACCCTAACGAGGATACATGAAGAGTGTATAGTATAGCATGATTAGTCACCACGTACCAACACTATGGTCACTAAATAAACAAGTGATGAGTGAATTATCCACTATGAAAACCTAAACTACATTAAGAGGGGTCATACATCCCAAAAAATATTAAATTTTTCCTAAGTTATTGCTTAACCATTTATTGTGATCCATGAAAAGGAAATATTAATGAATTTTACTTACATCCCTAAAGGGATCCCCTTAATCCAAGATAAATTCCAAAAATGAATTATCTCCCTATTTAAAAGCCTCAATATTAGATACCTTCTCATCAAATTGCTACAATATCTTGGCGAATTCCAAATTCTCAACCCTCTAAGAACCAAATATTATTTTAAAATGCTACCATGTTTATTTTCCTTTATATACTTAGAATACAAAAACCTACTCCATGATCTTTTTCTCTCACAATACACTCGCAGAATAAACTTCATCCTAAGAGATCTAATCATTATCCTACTATCTCTAATACCAAAATTCCCACACTTTTCTTATTTCTATAGATAGTTTCCCACTTGATCAAGTTAAATTTACTCTTTCCCTATGTATCACTCCAAATAAAATTTCTGTAAAGGTCAATAACTTCCTTAATAATATTTCTAGGAATTCAAAATAGAGACATATGATATATAATAAAAATAAAGAGGCTTTAGCCTAATATATCCAACTAAGGAAATCCATTTCCCCTTCTAGGAAGATAGCTTATTCTAGACCTAATCCACCAAAAAACTCCAATCATCCAATGAGACCTTATCCCAACTAGTGAAATCACCAAGTATGAACTATATAGTGAAGCACTATCAAATTCTTGAATCTTTATAATATGTAAATATTCCTCTCTAAATTCCTTAAGAAAATATATTTTATAATTGCTTTTGTTCACTTGTTGGCCTAAACTTGATTCACAAAGATCTAACACCCTTTTAATTGCCTTAGCTTCCCTTATACTTTCCTCCCTAAAAAGCACAATGATGTCTACAAGAGGTAAATGAATAAAACTCTCCAAATAGAGGAAAATTGTAGGCCTTGAATATGTCCCTTTTAATGACCCTCTTTCAAATTTCTTCCCAAAGCCTTTACTATGATAAAAAAATAGAAATAGAGAGAATAAATTCAATATCTCAACCCTTGAGAGGTGTTAAAGGAATCAATGGGGATACCATTAAAGATTAAAGAAAAAATTGTAATAATATAAAGTATTTCCATATAACCACATGAGAGAAAAATATGGAAATAAGTAATCAAAATTGAACATTGAAAAGAATATGCAAACATACCATCAATATAACACAAGATTTACATTATGAAAACCATCATGAGAGGAAAAAAAACCTCCAAAACTATCCATGCTCAAATAAAAAATATAATGCACTTATAAAGTCTCCATGAATACTTAAGAAGCATCAAACTCCTCTAAACATCCTCCATGTGTTCAAGAATAATAGATAACTATGCAATCACACATCCCATGCATGCTTCAAATTTGAACTCTTTAGGAGAGCTCAATACAAATGACAATCAACCATCAAGGTTATGATAGCCAACCTCAACAAGTAAGCATGTTTTTGTTTATATATGAACAAGATTTCACAAAACCACCAATTGATATTGCATAAACCATGTGCCTAATACCATGAACTTACAAATCCATGTCCTCGTCATTTAATTTTTGGTAATATTTTTTCTCTTATTTGTACTAAGTTTTATCACTATTAAATAGCTTTTTAATGTACAACCCACATAAAATATCTATCCCAATATTAGATATAACATGCAAAGTGTCAACAATAATGTATAACTCATGTGATGCACATATTCATAGATTCCTAATTTTACATTAAATTTTTTATGAAAAGTGTAGAACAAACCTTTTCCCTGTTGGTGTAAATAACGTCTTATACCTAGTTAATTCATAACTAGGGGACCTAGGGGACTTATTTACATGTTAAGTTTACTTAGGTCCTAAGAAGGAATATTTCTAGAATATGTTAGTTTTCATTAGATCTTATCTTATCTTTTGACTTATAACAAATGTACATCCTTGGTAGTTGTGATAAGTTGTCACATGTCATAGGATTAAGACACTTGTCATAACCTTGCTTAATCTTGTGTTTCACCTTGGCTATATAACCAAGTTGTCTCATGTTTAAATCATATTGTAATATTCTTGAATAATCAATTCCATGGCAATCTTGAGAATTGCATATTGATCTATCTTGCGATTTCATGAAGTTCCTAGATCTTGGGTGACTATAATCTTTAGCCAAATCTTGCATGGTGTAGAGTTATTCTATACCAAATTTTACATGGTATCAAAGCTTGTGGGATTGCTTCTTGTTAGTCTTTATTAAGAGATAAAGTTGCAAATCTTGGTGGATCTTGAAAATTTGAGTATTCTCTTCTCTTGCATCAAATGATGTTCTGGAGAATCAAAAAAGATTGAAAGAAATACCAAATTTGGGGTTTCCTCTTTGTGGCTTTATATTGTAGGTGAAAATAAGATCTTGTTGGTGAAAATTTAAGCTCACCATTAAGTTTAGGGGGTTCAAAAAATAATAGTTTTTCCTTTTGTTTTATCCAAATCGAACATATGAGACCAGATCTATGAGGATTTGAAGTTGAAGAGTGGTTGTCAGATCTATAAGGTAGCTTCAATTATGGAGCACTTTGGGTCAAAACTAACCTTTTTCATCATGTCCAAGAGGCCCAAAAACCCCAAGATTGGTTGTCAAAATAGTCAAAATTGGACAACTTTGCCCAGAGTCATTAGGAAAAAATTTCCCCTTCTCAACCATATAGATCATACCATTGCCATTATTACACGTCATTAGAAAAAAATTGACCAGTTTGGCTAAAAATATCTATAGGTTATTTTAATTATTTCGAGTTTTTTTATTAATTTTTTTTGAAATATTTTTTATAAAAATCAATTTTTTATATCTTAAATAAATTAAAATAAAAAGTGTAATATGCGATACCTACATACCAAGTACTGTAAACCTGCAAGAGTACCCATAGGTGACTGTAGGTTGCCACATGGAAAATTTTGGGTGGCCCACATAATCTCATAGTCCTCACCAACTCCCATGCTAGCAACCAGAAAAATTCCATTGGCGGTATAATAAAGCGGTCGATTTAAGAATATTTTGACAAGCTTCAAGAGATTCTGGTATGAGAATATGCTTTGATACCATCAAGGTATGTGCAGGATCATCATGGAAAAAATAGGCCCTTAAGTGGCAAAAAATTCAAAAAAATTAGAGTTAGGCAACTTTTTGAATAAGTTATCTATATTATTTCAAAAATATGTAAGAATAGAATATATAGCAAATTGACTTTAGTTTATAAACTACTCTAAGGTTTATGTAAAAAATAAATCTATTTTGAAAATTTGAAATTTCAATGCAAAGATTTAAATTTGGTGAAAAAATAAGAAATAGGTAGTCTGTCTTACCACCCTAACCACAATAAAATGATAATATTCTTTTCTAATATTTTAGATATAAGTAGAGAACTCATGTCCATGTGATGCATAATTTTTGTAATTTTTTCCAAGTAATTAATTATGATTTTTATTACAACTTTTAAAAAATATAAAAAACTCATATGTCTGACCACCTTAACTTGGTCAAAACTTCATGAAATTCAATTTTTATTCTTTTAATCCTATAGAATGTGATGCATGTTTGTATTCAAAAATGTGATACTATTTGAAAGCTATAATTTTTTTTCAATCACCTATCAATCAGGACTTTAGTCGTAATTCGAATAGAAAATGAATAATAATTAATTATTAAATTCAAAGTAAAGAATAATTTATATTGGTGGAAAGCTGAGATTCTCCTTTAAAAACCCTTTTAATTTCATTAATTTTGGGTAAAAAAAGTCTTCATCCACATACCCATCATATTGCCACTTTTTAGCCCATCATGATCCTGCACATACCTGTCACAAATTCTTCTATTGTCTAAAGAATATTCTATGTATATTCGATTGAATAGAATATTTCATCTATATAAGAATATTCCTTTTTGATGGGCCATAATCCATCAAATTTAATCGTGTGGAATGCTAACATCAATAGTGTGTCATCATTTTCAAAAAACAACTCCCCCCTCTCCAACGAACTTTTTGATTTTGCAATTTGACTTCGGAAGGCCATAACTTGCTCATATGACCTCCTTTTCTCAAGATTTTTTTTTGGATGTGTGGTATGATTTCATGATCTACATGGTGGTGCAATCAAATTTTTATTTTGGTGCATGGTTTTTCCATAATTTGTATATTCTTACAGGTGTTGATGAGTAGTTCTCATTTTCAGAACTTCAGAAGCTTCATTCTTGCTCCTACGATAACATTTTTGAGTGAGTTTTTTGAAAGTACATATTTTTCATTTAATTTTCAATGGTGTAATCAATTTGATTTCATTTGTTGTAAATTTTTTACATTGATCTTGTGGCCAAATTTGGAAATTTGTATGCACTAAGATAAAGTCCACTTCATTGTTGTTGGAAAGTGGAACCTATAATCGCACTAAGTATAAAGTGAAAAAAATTATATTTTCTTAGGGGGTTCCATGATTGAGTAAATTGAGGGGGGGGTAATCTTGCAGTGGATTATTTCTTTCTTTTGCTTGGTGTATGTTCTAGCAATGGGGAAATCTCAAATTGAACTCCTAACTCCATTTAATTATGCTATATGGAGAAAATCAGTATGGAATTATCTCATGATGAAAGGTCAAATAGGTTATCTAAAGGAAACCATTCCTCAACCTACTCATGGTAAGGAATTGGAAAAATGGGAGCTTGATCACTTGGATGCATATGTTCATTAGTCTCATTTGATTTACAATTTCATGTTGAATCATGCAAAACACCTAAAGAGGCTTGGGAGGCTTTTGAAAAATTGTATGGTAAAATAGATAAGATTATGGGATATCAAATTGATAATGATTTGATGAATCTTGATCCTAAAAGTTTTGACCACATCCAAGACTACATCTCCAAAGTTAAGCAACTAAGAACACAATTGAAAGATTGCAACATTGATAAAGAGGATTTACAATTGATTATAAATGTGTTATTCAAGCTTTGTCCTGAGTATTTAGTGTTTTTTTTCTAGATTTCATACCCATTGAATTTCTATGAGAGCATCATATGTGGATCCTAAGTTTAGTGACTGTAGTAATAGAAAAAGTATCCATTTTCTCTTACTTAGTTTGGCAATAATAATTAATGATAAAATGGACTTAATGATGCCTTATTTAGGGTGTTGTAAAGTGTATCTTTACACTTGCACACTAATCTAGGGCTTTAATTAATTAATTGAGGTTAATTGAGCTTAATTGGCCCCTTAAATTCAGATACAAGTCTTATTTATTGTATTTTTTGAGGGATAAAGCATGACACTCATTAATAATATTTCACAACACTTAATTTGGGCAAGGTTTGAGTCCTAGGCTAGTGACCTAGGACCCATTTTCCATCTAGAAAATGGGCCCTTCCTTGGTCCTAGGACCCCCTTTTTGCATGTTATTTCATATCCCTGAAACTTGTCCTAGTTGAGTGTGCTAGGACCCATTTGCCCTATGGAAAATGGGTCTTGCTTAACATAGGACACCCCTTTTTGAACATATTCCTGGCAGGATTTTAATGATTTCAAATCCTAGATCTGATGTCAGCTTGTGTTATTTGAATTTTGGGATTAAATCTTAAGTTAAGTATAAATATAAGGTTATTTTACATAGTTTCACCTAGAATTTTTATGTGACTTCATGAGATCAAAAGAAAGAGCATTATAGAGCATTCAAGGATAGATTATCAAGGTTTTATTATAGAAATCAAAGGTCATATCATCATGTCAAAGGCATAGTTCATCATGCATGTTGTTGAGCTAATATGTTGATGTAGCATTGAGGATCCAATTCAAGCATTGTTTCACATTCAAATTCAAGATCAAGATCTATATGCATTGAAGCCACTTCATCCTAGTTTGTTGATTTGTACTCCAAGGTTCAATTGAGAATTGGTGAGTTGCTACACATTTTTGTTAATTCATCTTTCCTTTATGCATTATTTCATTACAAGGTTTGATTACCAAAATAGGGTTTGACCAAGGCAAACCCCTATTCCCTAACAATCAAAATTTTTTCTTCTCATTTGATGTGTGATTATACATTCTAGATTTAAGATCAAGTGGAGAAAGAAAGTTGCAAAAGTTGTCAAATTTGCAAAGTTGTAAAAGTTGTCATCTTTCTTGCAAGATCACAGAAAGTGCTCTACAAAATTTATTTTTGACTTTCAAGAGTTGAACACTTGGGATCTAGGAGTGCAGACATTGAAGAACAGGATCCTAAAACTGATTTTCTAGAACCCTAGTAGGGACCCATTCACCACTAGGCGAATGAGTCCTTAGTGAGGCCTAAAACAACACTTTTTCAACAAGGTACACATCATTTCAGCATCTTAAAACCTTCCCATTTGTTGTTATAATAGTTAGGTTTGATTTTTGGTTGTTATTTATGCATTATACCCCTCATAAATTGAGTGAAACTAAGAAAAAGAGCAAGGTGTGTCCATTTGATACCCATCTTGTGGACCCCCCTCTCTCTTTTTCCATGTTTCATTTTGGTAAACCTAACATCTTAAGCATTATGATTTCCTCATTTTGGAGTCTCTCTTTTCACCCTAGGTTATGCATTCATTTGCATTCATTGGCATTGAATTGATCTCATTTAGGGTGTCTTAGTTTTCATTCAAAATTTGCATCTCATCTAGGGTTTTAGAATTTCATTGTTTACATTCTGTAAATCTGAAAAATACAAAAAATCAGACATCTTGCATATCATTTAGATCATATAAACTTTCTTTTAAAAATTGAAACAAAATTGCATATCAAACTAGGTCTTGTAATTCATCATTTTGTCACATTTTCAACTTTCATTTCACATTGCATTTACAAAAAAATGAACTAGAAACTTACTATTGCAGACTTGAATCTAAAAATCATTAGAAAAAGTTTTAAAATTTGGGTATGTGCAAGATCATGATGGGCCAAAAAGCGGCGATATGATGGGTATGTGTAGGGTATGTGGAGCTGATGACTTTTTTTTACCCAAAATTGATGAAACGAAAAAGTTTTTAAAGCAGATTCTCACCAATATAAATTATGCTTACTTTGAATTTAATAAATAATTATTATTCATTTTCAAGATTTGAATTACGACTAAAGTCCTGATTGATAGACTAATTAAAAAACAACTACAACTTCTAAATGGTATCACATCTTGAATCAAAATGTGTCACATTTTATGTCAAGATACTATTGAATTAAAAACAATTTCATGAAATTCTCAATTGCTAAGGTACGTGACATACAAGTTTCTTATATTTTTAAAGTTGTAATAAAATTAATTATCTAATTGCAAAAATTACAAAAAGTATGCATCACATCTATATTACGAGTCATCTACTTATATCTAAAATCTTATAGAAAAATATTACTATTTTATTATATAGGGTAATGCCCATACAATCTACTTATTTTTCTCCAACATTTTAAGTACATTGTACGGGAAAAATTTCAAATTTTCACTAAATAGATTTTTAAAAACCTAGTAGTTTAGAAACTACATTCAATTTGTTACAAATTCTATTTTTACATATTTTTGAAATAATATAGATAACTTATTCAAATTTTTACGTCAAGTTGCCTAACTGTGATTTTGTTAGAGTAAAGGTTTTAACTTAATTATGTTAATTAAGTTACCTTTATTCCTCTCTTAAGATTTCACTTTGCCTTTACTCTAACACCCCCCCTTAATATGAGCAAAAGCGCAACTACAAACATGTGCAAGAAAGCAAAGGTAACTACAATGCATGAAAGCAAACAAGGGTCCCAACAACTAGGCCTGATGAGGTACCCAAATACAACCAAATCTCTATAAAGTGAAGAAATAGAGAAAACCTCATGGGAAAAACTCTACTCCAAAAAGAGATGAAAGACATGAAGAACATCATTGAAGTAGAAGAAGTTGCAAACAAATGTCAAAAGATGACTATTATGGTGTTGAAGAACCTCCTCTGAAGATAGGATGATCAGGATCGAGAAGACAACAATCTGCATGAGTGCCCCAAATGACACTCCTCAAATCAGATGGCAAACAAAAGAAAACACCTAGAATGAAGATACAGATGGCACAAGTACCAATAGTCTGAAAAAAACTGATCAAATAAGAATGGAAGATTCCTTCCAAGGTGAAACCAAAGAAGCATTACCATGAACATTTTTGAATATATCAATTTGCACATCTTCATGCAATCTCTATGCTTTTTTGTTTTTCTCTTTGTGGAAGGTTATTTTCTAGTTTGTATTTCAAATCTTGGTTTCTAACATGGTATCAAATCTCCAGATTTGTAGCTGTCTGTTCGTTTATTGAAGATTTCAATTTACAAAGTTTTTTTTTTGTGCAAGGGTTTCTTTCATAGTATTTTTTGCTAGATTAGAGGGGTTTTCCATCATTTTTGTAGAAATTTTGACTTTTATCTCTCAAACAATGCATTTTGGAGCAAAACAGACTTCATCAATGCGTTCAAAAGGCCCAAAAACCCATATTTTCATATAAAATATGATAGGGTTTTCTGAAAATTGACTTTTTAGTGTTTTTGGGGAATCTTAGAAAAGTTGCCAAAAAAATCTGTGCGATTGTATGGATCCATACAGATGCCTCGATTTTCATACAATTTTGAACTGTCTTGATTTTCATGCCATTTTGCATTGATTTTTGTTCCTTTTTGGTTTATGCGCTACCTCGATTTTCGTGCCATGAAGGTATAGCTGAATATTTTATTAATTTTTTTAATCTTTAAATTAATAAAATGTTTGGTTTAAAGCCTAAATGAGCATATTTAGTAAAATGGTCATATCTTGAGCATATGGTGTCAGTTTTTCAAAAACAAGATACCATTGGAAAGCTGATTTAGGCGCCAATCTGATGGAGTAGGTTTGGTTACCTGATTTTTCAATTTTGATGCTTGTTTTCTCAGTCAAAGTTAAAACATGTTTTTTGCACTCCCGAGGGCGTAACTTTTGCGTACAGACTCCGTTTTTCACAAATGAATAGACGTTGGAAAGGTGTTTCTGTGCTCTTTCCAGATCTATAATTTATTTTTCTAGAATCTACACCAGATACATTTTATTCAGTATTTTTTGTTTTCACACTTTGCTCAATTACTTGGAGGTTTTGGCACCTGGAAATGATTTGTTTGCGTGAGATGGCATCATTTGATCTGCTTTATCAGTACTGCGGGTTTTAGTCTCTGATTTTTTCATTTGAGTGAGTATCATGGGTTTTTCTATTCATCCTTCTATGTTCAACCTGGATAAGGACAATTATGAGTCTTGGCGTCATGGCATCCTGACACATCTCAGGCGGCTTGGTATTTTTCCTTATTTGTATGGACTCATACCTACACTAGACACATCAAGGAATTTATCAGCAAGGGTTATTATTTGAGATCATAATGTAGGGGTTATTGGTTGTAGTGTTGATTTTGACACTTTGTGTGCTTTATCTGACATCCGTTGTCCTCACACACTTTGGAAACATCTTTGGGAGATTTTTGGAGACTCTAGTATCTCTCCATTCCCAGAGGATCCCGCTACAGATTGTCTCATCCATCTTGCAGATGTAGATTTCATACCCTATGATAACCGTACTCTAGAGGAGCTTGAGTATATCACAAGTCTTGCAACTGATGATGGTTCAAAGACTTGTATTCATGTTCCCACTCTTGAGATCAAGACTACATCAACATCTCTTGTTGTTCCTGATTAGTTTGACATCGCCACATCTTTGGCCTGTATTGATATAGTGCAGCAGGACATCATACATCTTTCAGACATAGCTACTTGGGATTCATATCTTGCAGGCATATCATCGTTGTTTGTAGAGTCCTATATTGGAGATCTGGAGGATTACTTTGAGGACATTCATCTCCTCTACCTTAACAGTCAGGTTATCACTGTCCACCCACCATTATCAGTGCATTCAGAGGTTGCATTTTAGGAGTCTTCACATCAGCTTGGATTTGGCATCATTTGTTTCAGTTTAGACAGAGAGATTCTTCAACATCCTATCATGGCACACATCTTGAGACATATTGGTTCATCACTCTTCATAGGGTTTCTTCAACATCATCCTTTGGATTTGTTTCTTCCCAAAGGGAGGAATGTTATTTTCCCACTCTAATCTCTTTTCCTGGATTCTATGACGTAATCCACCATCACATATGGGTTTTTTCATTGTGGGGCTCTCTCTAGTTCTCTCTCTCCCATGGTGGAAATATTTTGTGTCTCTATGTGATAGAAGCAGTTCTTGGGGGATCATGTTGAGTCCTCCTTCTATCTCTCTTCTTCTTTCACTCTATATTTCCATCTCTTTTTGGAGAGGATTTTTTCCCACTGGGTTTTCTCTTTTACTCCAATTTAAAAAGATTTGGTTGTAATTGGGTACCTTAGCTCAGTTGCCTGACCCTTGTTTGCTTTCATGCATTGTAGTTACCTTTGTGTTCTTGCACATGTTTGTAGTTGCACTCTTGCTCATCTTAAGGGGGGGTGTTAGAGTAAAGTTTTTAACTTAATTATGTTAATTAAGTTACCTTTATTCCTCTCTTAAGATTTCACTTTAGTTTGCATATTGTGACATTTAATAATTATATTAATTATTAAATGTCTACCTATTAGGGTTACTTTTAGGTTTGCATGATCTCCTTTTATAAGGATTGTTCTTTGTAATTATTTTACTTTCTCTCTGAATAATATACTCTCAATTTTTAGAGTCATTCTTGCTTTGCTTCGAATATCTTCTTCTATGAAGGTTATTTGCATGCAAGTGTTCTTCGGGATCTGTGAGGTCATTTGTTAGGGTTAGAGATGGCAGATATCTAACAACTAAATGCAGATTTAAATAATAAACAGAGAAACTAAAACATACACATAATAAATCATAACACAGAATTTAACGTGGTTCACCCAATCTGGGCTACATCCACCAAACCGTAGCCATCCAATACTTCTATTATCCAGTGAAAAAAACCTATTACAATCTTGCGAATAATCACGTTTTTCATCATATAGTAATACCCATCCGAACCCCTTTTAACGTTTTCTAGAAGCTTCCATTTTTGGTTCTGGCCAAAAAATCATTTTTTCTTTTTTTTTCATTGATTTTTTCCTTTTTCGTGATCACAAAGGATTGTATCGGGGTGTACAATATACCATGTATTATATAGTATAGCTTGATTAGTCGCCACATACCAACATGGCTTTTCTCTAACTTCAACATATTTTTTGAATTTTTCAACAGCTATAAGGCCTATTTTTCCTTGATGATCCTGCACATACCCATCTATAAAAAATAGTTTCAAAATCCTAATCTAGGATCCATTCATCCTAGGTTAAATGAGTCCTTGATCAAACCTAAATTTGAATTTCTAGAAATTGAAAACTTTTGTTATGTGCTTCTATTTGTTGCTATTAGATCTTTGTTTTAGTTTGTTCAATTTATGTTTCATTCTTTTAATTCTATCTAGCTTAATTTAGCTCATTTAGTGCATTTTCTAAATTCAAATTGCATTTACAACATTTCATTTTCAGATTGTTGCATAGTGTAATCAACAAATTACCTTATTTATAATCTAAAAATTGCATTTACACATTTCATTCTAGGTCATTGCATTGCACTTCAATCCTCTTTCTATTTTGGGTTTTCACACTAAGTTTGTAAATCTTGCATGAGTTTTACAACTTAGTGTCCTATTAGCAATACTATTGTAAGACATAGTTTGAGACTCATGTCATCCCATGATATGCCATTCATTGTGGATTTTGGTTTTCTAGCTCTCTTCATAATAGTGTTGATAATCAACCCCCTATGGATCATAACATGTATACCTCATTTCCCATGACTTCACTTCCTACAAACAATGTGCTTATTGTTAACAACACCATACCTACCATCACTAGTTGTACTCAAGCTTTGGCATGTACTCAAAGCTAAGGTGAAACTTTGATTCCTTCTTCTACCATACCCATTTCCATTCCTACATACACTAGTACTCAAGTTACCACAACCATCCAACCTACTAGCAATGTGAACACTTCCTTAGATATTTCCATAAAGAATCCTTCTAGCTTTGTACATTCCAATACAATATCTCCTCAACCATCCTCCCTCACAAACTTACAATTCACTTGCCCTCTGCATACATACACCACTCCACCTTATTCCCATGCACCTTACAATAACAATGATGCTATCGTTAACACACTTATGCAAACCATGTCATCCATTCAACAACAAGTTGAAATCCTCAATCAAAACAACAATGGTCAACCTTCGTAATACATCAAAACCAATCCATTATCCCTAGAGATATTGAGAGCACAAATAGGCACACAAGGTATTAAAGTTCCCCAATTCAAGAAATATGGTGGGAAAGGAGATCTTGTTAGCCATGTTTCCATTTTTACAACCCTATGTAGTGATTTCATCTTTGAAGACAAACTCTTGGCTAAACATTCACATGGGTCTTGTTGATGCCTAAAAATGTCAAGCGACAGTTTTATGGGAAACTCAGTTAATGGGAAGACCAATTGTGCTAAACTGAGTGACCTTTGGGTTTTTAAAGAATTTGGCTTCTTCTATATTTGGGGGTTTGGAATGGGAAAAGGGAGCATAAATATAAAATAAAGATCTAATTTAAGGCGATGCACTAAGATGTAGGTGTGGGCATTGTAAATCTTCCTTTTAGATGGGATTTAAGGGCCCGTTCAACAATTTGCATGTCTGGAAATAACATAAAGTATAGATGAAAAGCATAAGAAGTTTATCAAATAACATAAAATAACTTCCATACACATTTACTAAAAAGAAGAGTCCAAGACATGGTCTGAATTAGAAACTTATATTGAAATTATAGAAGTTCACCGAATAAACTACTCAGTACAATAGCAACAAAATATAAAGCTTTGTCAATTAGCTAAGAAATAGAAAGGTTGAACAACAATGGCATAGTATGGGGAACAAAGTGGTTGGTGCTTTGTTCTCTCTTAAATCTGAAGGTGCCTCCCCAAGGACAGAGGTTGGCGACTCTATGTTTATGAAAGATCTTTGTGTTAGAAGAATTCCAATGTTATGTCATGGCTTTGGTTGCATCCCAACCATGGGGAACTCAAATTGGACTATTTTCTTTGCCTCAATATACAGCCATACCTAAAGGTTCAAAAAATTATTTTCCTAAATGGGTGATCCCACAATAGTGGTTTACAATTTTTGGCCAAACTGGACACTGAAATTATTATTTTTAACTAAATCTTCACATTCGGGCACCTATAGCAGCTAAACCGTGAAGGATTTGAAGATGATGCAAACTAGAGTCTCATCACATTTTTTCTATAGATTATAAAAATATTTTTTTCAAATTTTTTGGAATTAGATTGCACTTCTTTTTCCATCTCCCACGAAAACTACTTTTTTTCAGAAAACAACATTTTTAAAAAGTGACGCACACCGTATAATGCATAACTTTTTTTCCATGAAGGATAAAATTATAATTCTTTTGAATTTAGATTTGTAACTTTGATATCTATGCTTCCAATTTTTGTTAGACAATTTTTATTAAATATTTTCTTTTAATTAAGCTCTCGGGTCAAACCAATTACAATCGTGACATAAAAGAACCAAAGAGTGCAAGCATAACTTTTTGTATATATCAAAATTTAGTTTTTTTATTGGATCAAGGACTTTAATATGTGGTGCACTCCATATTTTCAATTTTTTTTGATAATCTGCTATTTTTCCACATGTGCAGAATAGAGACCTTTGTTTTCAATGAAAAACCTATGTTTAATAAAACTAAAAAAACAAATACATAATAAAACCAAAACATATTAAAATTATATTCGTTGGATAGCTCGTTTCGAGGACTACCTAATTCAGGTTGGGTTTGTGAGGATTCCTCCATTTTCATCCTCAACTCGAGCTCCGAAGTACCAAAATTTAGGTTTTTTGTGTGTCTTAGGGAGGGGATGAGGATTTAGGGTTCATATCAACCCCTGCGGTTCAAGTGAACTCCCCTAGGGTTCATTAGAACCAAGGCTCTTCAACCCTTCATATGCATTTTTCTTGTTTTGGCAGCATTTTGTTAGTTCGCTCGAACCCAGGTTCGGTCGAACCCCTTTTTGGTTTGGTCAAACTTCTAGGTTCGTATGAACCCCCAAAATCACTTTTTTTTCCATGGGGTCATTTTTTCTTAGTTTTCCTTCCTCCATCAAATTGTAAACCACTATTGTGGCTTCACCCTTTTCTAGTGAAGATTCTCAAGATCCAGATCATCATATTCAAGCATTCACCATTGCATGTGGGATCCTTGGAGGTCAAGAAGATGTGTTTGTGTGGTTGTTTGTTGAAATCCTCGTTGGAAAAGCAACAAAATGGATTCAAAATTTAGAAGATGGATGCGTCACCCATTGGGATAGTTTGAAGGTAAATTTTCTTGGAAGATTTAAGCCGACAGTTGATATATATGCATTGTTGATTCAATTTTTTCAAGTAAAGAAGGAAAAAGATGAATTTATTAGAGAGTTTGTCGAGAGATTTAATCCGGACTTTGAAAATGATTCCTCAAAATGAGCAACTGAATAAAAGTATTTAGTTATGTGTATTTATTGCTGCCATGCACCAAGAAGTTAGTTTTCATTTGAAAAGAAGTAAAGTACAAAATTTGGAGGTTGCACAAAGAATGGTTGTTGAAATTGAGGATGATTTGATTTTGTCTAGGTTATTTAAAGAAACGGAATGTGTGAATGATTTTAATGCAAAAGTTTCAAATTCTGAAATAGTTTTTATTCAAAAAAGAAAACTCTATTGCAACAAAATCTTGTCAAAGAAAAAGAGAGGAAAATCTCTCCTATATCCTCTCATGAAAATCTAACAATTCTTGATAAAGTAAGCATCCCAACACCTTATGTTGTAGGAATTTATTATTTACATGATGAAGATGAAAATCCAGAACATGTCTTGGCATGCATGCAGACTAGCACTATTGAATGATCCTGCAATTTATCAGCAAATGTTGATATTACTTTTATTCCTAGTTGGTGCCTGAATAGTTCAAAAAAAGACTTCTTATGTGGAGTTGAGGATGAAAATGGCCATATCACAGAAGTTGGAATAGATGCATTTACTTGTAACTCTGGTAACACAAAAGAAGGTATGAATACATCATCATTGGAAAATCTCAATGGGAAGCATGAAGATTTTAAGAGCATATTTAATGCACTATATCTGTCGATGGGATTTTGCAAGGATTCGAGAGTAAAAGATAATCCTCTTTTTGAATTCTCTGATTCTTTTGAAGAAGATTTTATGGGGCCATTTCTTTTCCCTTTTCATAATGGTCTTGAACAAAATGAGTCTATTTTTAATGAGCTTGGAAATGTGGAAATGAATGGGATGAACCATCAAGCTGAAAATAATATTTCATGTGAGAAAAGGGTTTTTCTTCCACTGCAAGAAGATAAATTTCTAGCCAGCAAGAATGCAAGCATTGGGGCATTGGATAATGGAAAGATGGATAAATCAGAAGGTGTTTTTACTAATAATGATGAGCCATGTTTTTCCATCAATATCCCATGTGAAGTCATAGAAAGAATAAATCATGTTCCAGAAATTTTTGATGAAGGATGGTTGTTTGGGCACGACTATGTACTTACAAAGTTCCTACAATCTATCAGTTAGAGGTCTCATACCACAATAGTTGCATGGTGGAAATTACTTCAGCCTCATTATGTAGCCACAATCCTCTTTTTCCTAGTGGGTCTTATTTCTCCCAGCCTGTGAATGGCTTTGCATGAATATCAAGCTCTCTAGAGGTAGGGTCTTATGACCATGCACATAGTAGGAGTTTTTGGTGTGCTGGTAGTGTAGTTTCCTTTGTTGTTTCATCTAGTTTTAGTTTGCTCTTGCTCCTTGTGTTCCCCTACTATTTATTTTGACTCTATACCCAATGGACTTGGACTGTTCTGCCCCCCCAATGATTCTGAAGTTCTCTGCATTTCGCAAGGAAATGCAATCCCTAGTCAGATCCAATGTTACCCCAAAATTTGAAATTTGAATTTTTTTGCAATTCTCCTATCTAGGTGCTAGCCAAACCTGCAATGGTTGTGCAATATGTTTCCTTGCTGCCTGTCATGTTAAGTAGAAGTAAATGATTTTGATCCCTTAATCAAGATGAAATTCTTAATGGTTTGAAGAGCAGACTCATTATTATGATGTATATCTGTACTAAGTATTCAAAAATAGTGGAGAGACATCCACCAAAACATAACAACAATGGGTTTTAAATATCCGCCTCATGAGTGAACCAAAGAACACCAATAAGAATGGATAGGAAGAGCATGTATAAAGACTCCCATAGCTGAGGTATTCATTGGAACTGGAGATAATGAGTCAACATATGTTGAGGCTACAGATCTTGAACAATTCTAAGGAACATATCGAATTGCCTTCATATTGTACATTGATATAATTTGCAAAGACTGTATGTGAAAGGATGGGAATAAAAATAAAACTATCGATGCTTTGTTGAGTTCAGAAATCATTGGAAAAGGTGAAACAAAGCTTAGTAAAGGCTATCAGTGGTTGTAGTGAAGTCAGGGAGTCGAGAATTTTCAAAACTCCCGAACTCTCAAATAAAGGTTTGAAACTTCTTAAAATACCCGATCCTCCGAAATCTCTTTTCATCGCATGACGTAAGAGAACAAAGCACACATTCAATTGGTCAAAGGATTTAAGGGGGCAAGTGGTGAAAATGTATTGGTTATAAAATCATCATCGGGCTCAACATGGTTTTGATAACTACATGATAGCCCGATATATGGTAAATAGCAAAGAACTATGAAGCAGGACTTCAATGTGCACCAATGACAATTGAGGTGTCCTCTACACATCTGTTCCTTCTCCTACAATAGCAACGATCAAATTAGTAGCATTTGTTAGATAGTGCAATTCGGTGTAGCAAAGTATAAGCATTTACATACCCAACAAACCATCTGAGATGAATGATGGAATAATCTATTCACAAAATGCTCGATGAAGAATAAGGATACATTCTATTTGATGGCTCCTTGCAATCTATTGAATTGATCCACGACTTGAGATCATATACAAGATGGATATGTTGTAGGTGTTTTAAAGTGTTGGATTCCACAAAATTGATGAATATATCATGTTCCCGTGCCAAAATGAAGAGTGTATTCCTGTGTTTAAGTCAGCTTCTCCAATACACGAGTCTCTATTACATGGATAGTAAGGAATTGACTTCAAGCCACAAGCAGCAACATCATGATAAAAGGCTTTCAAAAGATGATACTCTGAATTGTACATGGAGATGGAAAAGGCAAGCAATTCATGAGGTGTTTGCAAAAGATGGTGAAGGGAATCCATTGAAATACATAGTCCTTGTCGTTATTGAAAAGAGCAGCTGATATTATCACCCAATTCAAAACCTTTCTTAAACAGGTCTCTTACATGGTGATAGCTTATATATCATTACAGGTTACACAAATGTTTATTGAAATTGGTGTCTCAAATTCAAGTAATGGCAATATAGTAAACCAGTGGTCACTAAGGCTTCCATCGAATATTAAAAGGCCAATGAGATTTTATCCATCTTGTAGAGAGCCATGTCTTGGCACACATTTTTAAAAGAGGTGGCAATAAGAGACCTAAAATTGCATGTTTTATTCTAGATATAATGTTGCGGAGGATTGTAAGAACGAATGGGAATGTGATGCATTTAAAAAAATAGGGAGTTTAGGCCATAAAAGATATAGAGGACGCTTTAAATGAAATCATAGAGTCTATGAAGCTACGTAAAGATTTGATAGTCTTTGAAAGGGACAATACCTCAATTTGAATATGCATTGAGAAGGCATGATGAATAAGTTTCAAAGAAACTTTAATGGTGACCTGGCTTAACTCTTCGAGCCAACTGAAATTAAACTTTTGAGAATATTATAAAACTTTGAGTGCATGATGTTTTAATTCATTTTTACAAGTGGTGAAAGGCTTCTTCTATGTAACGAAACTTTTGAAAGAAACAGTTACCGCAATGTGAGGGGAATTTCTTTTGGAAAGGAACGGTTATGAGGAACCGAAAGGCCTCTCTTTAGGGGTGGGGGGTCTATCTTTTTTGAGCTTTGGAAACATATAGAAGTTGGGAAGAAATCATCTAACCTTCTTAGATTGATAAATTCCCACTTGTCAAGGCATTTTATTTTCAATCATAAATTTGTATACACCATATTTTTAATACTTTTAAGTAATTAGCCATCATATCTATGACAAGGTGAAAAATTCCTTAACATTGTAATTGAATCTTCATAAAAAGTGGTTACAAAAATCTGAGAGAGTTCATAGGGGAAGATTACAAATATGTAAAAGAGGATTGTATGAGGATCTTTTAGCTATTAGGGAGGCAAAGCGATCTGGTTTTCTTTTACATAGTTTCACTATCTCTCTGAGGGTTGTGGAGTCTATGAACTCTATTTTGACATTGGAGAATAAGTAGGATATTTTCACATCTATGTGTTTGTTTATGTTTTCTTTAAATTATTAAATGAACTTTGTATCTTTGTAGTTACTCTCTAGTGTTTATTAGTTCCATAGTTATTATTAGGTAGAAAATGTATCCTTGTCATTTCATGGCCTTTTAGGTCTTGTTTCCGCAGGTGTTGGAACTATGTTGCTTTTGATTTACATGTTGTATTATGGTTTGAACATGCTTATTTAGGTACTAAAACTCAAAGAACGACATCTTGTGAAGATGTTGTAAGACATTTATACATTCTTCTAGACTCTACTAATTAGAATTCACCTAAAAATAACCTTTTTATTCATCAACATGAGCCCTATTATGAGAGTGTTGTAAAGTCTTGTAACAAGTTTTCATGCTTTTCTATGCACATCTTCACTATTTATCCCTTTTTCATGCTTTATTTGGCCCCTTCATGCTCTCATATGATTAATTAAATGTATTTTTGAGTATTATCCCGACAAACAACATTAAATACAACATATTTCTTGACACTTGTTTTTAGGTCCTAAGTGGGACCCATTCGCCATGGGTGGTGAATGAGTCCCCCTTGGCCCCAAATTCA